>LUCM01002647.1:0-30505 GCA_008360955.1 Fasciolopsis buskii | reverse complement strand
CAATCAAGCCTTGCAGTCGATTGAAAGACTCCTTTAGGCACATCAACTTCCGCAGTGTAGATTTTCGGATTTGAAAAGCGCTGTTTAGCCTGAAGCCAGCGCAGGCTACAATAAAGGACTCGGAGAATTACCCAAAAGGTCAAATCACACTTCGTATTTGGTTGCTACTAGAAGGATAAAGAAGTCCTTTTGTCTCCAAATTCCGTGAGGCAACCTTACTTATAGCTCAAGTGTACTTTAACCGGAGGACCAAGAAACGTTTGGAGGAGTCCGGAACTTGGTAAAAGCCCAATGCAGATAAAGCTTCAAAAGGAAGAGGAGGAAGTCCTCGTTTGAGCCAGAAGCGACGAATCCAATTTATTTAGGCATCTGCGCAATTCAAGGAAGACCAAGCAACCTTATTAAACTTTGAAGCCTGCCGAAGAGCTTCAGCACCTTCCCTGACGCAGGCTGGTGGAACCTTGAGGATGTACCTCTTTTTGCATTCAGGAGCAGAGCCACTTTTATTCTGTTCACCAAAACCTTTTTATGAGACAGCTCTCTATACGATTACAAGACACTGAAATCTGTTTCTCAGGATAAATCAAGATTGAAGCAAATTAGCTCCTTTGGTTCCATAAGACATCATGAGATGCATCTGCGCAGCTTAGGAGGGCTGGCCCACTTGTCTCGTGTTCATCCAATTGATGCATTTTCATGAGGTTTAAGCGAGTTTTCTTGAGTTTCAAATAAAATATAAGTCACCACGTCTTCGAAAAGGGGATCCTCAAGCTCATGAAAAGTTAAAGGAAGATTAGGGTGGCTACTGTTTGTTGCAAAATTGTCGAACATACCAATAAAGTTGAATTTATTACGCGCTCCGAAGAAAAACGCCGATGCCCTCATCTCCGCATGTGTATCTCCCGGTCAGATCTTGCTTAACCATTGTGCTTTGCTCAGTGGTCATTATGAAATGGTACCATTTTACCATTGTAAAGACATCTAACGGAAAGTTTCGTAAGTTTCTTTAATTGGCCAATTGCACTCATAGTTTCAACGTTTTCTGTTCAGCGACACTTTCAAGTACGGATTGCCACCTCACCTGTTGTCTCCTAAGGTTCAGTTCTGGCCTTACATTCTTTCATTGATTTATATAACTGACTTACCTGACTCCAACTTGACTACCAGAATCGTGTTTGCGGTTGACATAACCATCCGCAACACGGGACGCCAGGAAGAAATATTCAAAGGTATTCCTAACTAACAGTTCTTTCATTGACTGAGGTTTACTCGGGAGCGTTGATTCATGCATAAGCACGTTTTATGCGCTTACATGGACCAATATAGCAGGTCGGATCCGAACAGCGGAACTTCAAGAAGCCCTTGGGTTGTGAATTTTGGACGGTTTCAAACTTCGTCCAAACAGGAGGAATCAACAAATTTGCTAACAATGAACACATGATGGAGCAAAACTCCTCAGAACTTGTCAAACGTCCGTAGCTAAATAATGGCGTTCATTCCTTCACGCCTGGAATACGGCAGCCAGGTAAGACAGGCCAGATATATCGGACATCGTGATCCCCAGGAAACAGGTCAGAGAAATGACGCTAAACTGTTACATGGTTGGGAAAGCACCATTCACGTCGGCCGACCAAGCCGTGAATCTATACCCCTTTGAGGCACATCAAGTCAGGGGAAGACATGATCCTCACTCTCAGTCCTCTCAGTTTAAGTTCGACGGATCGTCTGTTCACGTGCGAATTGTGAAACTTTAAGAGAACGTAATAAGAAGCTATTTGGGTTTCGCCCCTGGGCGTTTCCTAGGCGGCCATTCCGCCTTTTCTGCATCGCGCCATTGTAGAACGGTAACAAGGTAAACGATTTAATCACGGCTTGGCCATCGATTGCTTAAGTTTACGCCCCACTCATGCATTGAACGAATTTGCAAACAAAAGTGAACACTTTCTACGAAGGTCGCAGTTTTTCTCTTTGCACTGTCTGGTCCCAAAAAATGCAGCTGGCACCACGGTAGCCCTATTCTGTTCTTTGGTTAAAGCAAAAGCAGTCCGTGCACAGAATACAAAGTATAGCAATCAACCCATGTTTGAAGTCAAACAAATTAAATGCATGAACCTTACATGCAGTCCATTCCATTCCGTAGGCTGCCTGTCTCCGCCAGATGGTCACTCCAAGGGACACCTACCCCAGAATGCCGCTTTCAATTGCACTCTGTTGCACCCAAAGTGGAGGTAAATAAAGCAACTGAAATTTGCCGTTTTGGATATGTTTACTGCTGTCATTACACGTTTCACGTGGCGATTACCGTACGTTCAGCTTTCCGATTTCATTAAATAGAGTCTACATTTTTTTAACACGGTTTCACCTTCCCTCTTTCGCATGCTAGTTGATGTACTCTTTAAGTAATAAACGTAACCCTGGAGACCACCCTCCCTTACCGGACCAGTGTCTACCTTTAGGGGTTTGCAAGGACTTCTGAGAGTCGTCTTCTATTGTCTACCACTTCCCATTCCAGCTGAACGTCGTTTACCACAAGAAAGCATTTGAATTTCCGGGTACTATTGTACCAAATCGCGAACCTCAGTTTTAAGTCAGGCAATCTGCGCTATGGTATGCTGTGGCTGAAAGGTTCAGCTGAACAAGGTCAAGGCTAAGGAACCAGTAAAGTCATGTAGCTAACAGGAGCAAACTTGAAGACCCATAAAAACGTTGTGTCTCAGGGCAGCCGACCGTTGATATCGCGTTCCATTAAGGACGATATCCGTCTTCTGTAATCACTAAAAATGATCCTGCCCGAGGGGATACTCTGTCCGTGGAGAGTGACAGGTAAGTGATGGCGCAGAGGTCCATGTTTGACTTACACAATTCTTGGACAGGGCGCGAAAAAGAATGAGTGGGGACTAGCAAGCAGAGGCCTATTATCTAAATTTCCAGAATATTCTCAACGCAAATAATCAAATGCTCCTTAAATAAAAGGTAGAGACCGCTGGTTTGGCCGCTAACGGGAGCAAAGAGATCGAAGGGTAGCCCTTTCAGGTTAAGAATTGAGTGATTTTAATCGATCACAGAAATGCACCACAGTTCGTGGACTCAGGAATATTTCCTCGGGTCACTGCTCTCCTTGATGTATTTCAACGGCATAGCCGAATGTTTGCAACATCCTTGTCAAACGTTTGCCGGTGGTACTGAAATATGAGGGCGAACTTGAAGTGACAATATTCTAGAGGATCGGGACAGATTTTGTAGGTGGTAATTAGGAAGGAACGTTTTGTTATGCATAGCTAAATGCCAGGGGCTACTGAAGGGAGAAGCTAATCACCACGTCGTCTGTAATAAAACCGGAAAGCGAGGAGCCTCAGGGTGTTAATAGGTGTGGACTCTAACGTCAGTCTGATTAAGACCCCAAACGCAAGCCAAAAATCATTCAAAGAACAATTACTGCCAGATCCTAGCATCTAACATCTTCGTCATTAGATCTGCTATCTGACGACTGAACCGGAGTTCCAAACCAGAAAGCTGTAGTTGTTTTGTAGTTGAGAGCCAAAAATAAAACGAAGAGCACGAGCAGCCCATCGTGAAACGAGGTAGGTGATACTCCCAAATCCGTTAGTAATATGATGAAAAGCTTAATTATAGAATAAGATAAAAAAATAATGCAGCTGGGGATGATCTTGAGGATCATCACAAAGGATCTATATCTTCGTGGGATGTGGGCATCCTTAGCACCTCCCCGGGAAAGACCCTGAAATTTCATCTGTTCATTCAACCGCAACATATGATAGAACCTCTTGATGTTCATAACTGATTCGGTTCGAAGCTCACGTGCGCTTAGGCAAAATCGATCGAATTACTGGACAACTGTCGGACAGTAGTTCCGCTCAATAATGTTTATTGCATCTTAAACGTGGTCCGACATGCAGACAATAATAAGCGAAAATCAAATAGACCAGAATCTAAGAGACTATTTAACAGCTGAATGGCATATATCAGCATGACATTTCTATGGTGCAGGCGAAGGCGACGTTTTGATGGCAATACTCAAGATCGTGGTATTTAACTTGACATCTGAATTAAACCAGCTGGTATAGTCTCTACATGAAGAAACGTCTACCGGAAAGATCGAAGAATTAGGCAGACATATTGGAGAGAGACTGTATAATGCCCAGGTGTGTTGGATACATCATCTCCTTTTTTCACAAAGACAATAAACATTTGGGGCATGCGGACTTTCTTTTCTTTTTTTTCATTGGAATTCGTGAATTTATACTTCTAGACAATTTTGACTTCTGCCTCGGCAATGTCATCATCTGGGCACATGTACGGTATGAACAACTACCAAACATGCTATAATTAACCCCAAACATGGAGCGCTTTTGACGGATGTGCTGGGTCCTAGGTGAACAAAGTCTTTCTCTCTTTTTCGATTTCCATGTTTGCATCGTCTCCGCGGCCCGTAATCACCCGTCAGCAGCACTGTAATTAAAATAAGCTAGAAGTACTCACCGCGAACAGAAGTATACACTTTGAATCCATGCCCACCGGACAGAGCAAACGCTTTAGCGGTTCAGTGGGCAGCAATTTAATTCTCACTAAATTCGTGTCACCCTGGCTGATGCATCCCTGTTCGACAACCAAAAGCACTGCGTCACTAAAACCACCTTTTGGTAAATATACATGATGACAGCAATACTCATGAAACGTCAAAATTGACAACAATAAATAAAACTAAAATGCCGAATATTTGAACATGTTGGGTTTGATAAAACTAGGCCTGTGGGACTTCAAAATAACATCTTTTTCACATATCATGCCTTTGCAATCCGCTGGAGGTGGGAAAAAGAACCATCCTAACCAATCCATCACCCCACTAGTACATCCCCTAATGCCACCAAGCGGCCTCTGGTTGCCAAACGTATTTTCGTTGATTAATCGGACTAATTCGTCTTGTGCTAAACCCTTATTTACTGTCCACCAATTCTTCCTATCTTTTAGCAGTCTTACATATCCTCCGTCCACCTTTTCCCCAAAGACGGATACAGGAACCAATAAAATCACAATAAATGAATGCAACCTGCTTAGCGATATGCGTTTGCGGTGTTTTAGTGGTTGACACTTCCAGGTCACTACGACAATCCGTTATTGCATCAAGGGAGAACCGTCGATGAGTCTTCCAGCTCCGGTGAGATGTGTCGCTTAGTCTCTGTTTTTCATGCACTGACTCCGTGGTAGTGAGTGGAAAACTGGACGCAACGGGAGCAACATGCAATCCCACACTTTACCCCAATGGCTGTCCTCCAAATTGGTGAACCTCCATTTTGCCCCCTTTCGGCGACGACATCCATTGAATTTTGACCTAAGGTGATCTTCAAATAAGAAACTAAATCTCAATCTACGACCCTCGGAAGTTACTCCCGTTGCCATTAAAACAACTTGTGGTTAATCTTGCCCGGTAATGAATAGAATCAAAACTTCCAAGGACCTGTGGTTAACCGAGACATAACTTCTGTGCGCGTCGCTTTCATGCTCGGAGATGTTAACAGGTATTCGTATAGTTTCTGTTCATTTTGATTTTGTTTAACATATCAGCGACCACAGTGATCCATTCCATTACATGCAGAGGCGCTCCCGGCGGTCACAATCCCCCAAAGGCAACTGTGTCACTTGCTATCAACGCGGCTTTGCTAGCAGGTGGTCACAGTGCACGCATTTTCTAAATGTCAGGACTTGCGAGCAGCCAGCCTGTCCCTGTGTTCCATGAAAATGTCCAGCGATGGTTTCCGTAACATGATGAGGGCTTGACAACATATTATGATGCCTGGCTTGAACCGACATATTGGCGTGAGACGATCTCACACATGGTGGACATCCCAGTGTAACGTGGCCTAGTATGAAAATGGAACTGTGCCAAAAGCTATCGTTGGGGACACTCTCTCGTTGTATTGCTTCTAGCTCAGCAGCAAAAGCGTCCCTCTGAATTGTCTTAAGGACTGTCTTCCAAGCGTTCCTCAGTTCTGTTAGGGTTGAAGAGCCCATGCGAAACACCGATCTTTACGTATAGTTTAGCCAGCCGAATGGCTTCTTCCAATGCCCTAATGCCGGCAATCTCACCGCAACAGGGCGCGTCCTCGATTCCGTAACTAAAGTATCCCACAAACGTTTCGCGAATGCGAAGAACGCCGTTGTCTTCAATATAACCGAAATCCTCCCACTGCCACTGGTGCAATCTACTATTCCCAAGGTTTGTAGTATGATCCACCACTCCTGTCTGTGCTCTAGGCTTAAGAAAAAACCTAAATACACCTGTCCAATTTTATTCCGATTTCGTGATAAACTATCAGCTAATGAGTTTACAACAAGCAGGGAAACCATTGCGCACTATACGCCTTATAAAAATATCACGATCTTTATAGATAAAACTCCCATCCGGTAGCAGAATTTTACCGGAACTCCTTAAGTCCGTAGAATTTGGTTGGATCCAGCATTCCCCCGCTGATCAGTAGGCTGCCAATAAAGGATCCTCCTGACTGGCCAAATCCAGAACCCACCTCCTCCCTGCGATAGAATGCATCACCCAACATCTCCGGCTATCCCGTGCCCGGTGACCGCTACCGGGAACTGCCTACAGGAGGGATTATTCAAAACCCCTCATAAACTAGACCACCAAAAATGTCTCACAATCTGCTTCTTCCGCACTTATGCCGCTCGACATCCTGTCCAAGATCTCCACCCCGCAGTTCTGTTACTAGTTCAACTGAGACTAAATCTACCGATGTTAATAGCACCAAACCTTCGCTTATACCCGCTGCAAAGCGATAAACCCTGGACATAATCTCCGTTGGTCGCAACCAATACTGGCAGATCTGGATGAAACTCACTTCCCCTCGCACATCCAGCCACCCCGCAAAAGTGCTCATGTAAATCTACCAATTCTGGCACCCCAAGCTAGGAACGCTGACGTTATAACCACGCAGGCAATTGCCATTTCACCGGTGTCTTTTCAGGCTAATGCCAACCACTTTTCATATACCCTATCTTAGATACGCTCTTGTCGTTGGCAGTTTACATGCCGTACGAAACCAATAGACCAAATCGTCGAGGAAGCGGTTGCCTAGCCTGCGCGAGGTAGCCACACAAATCTTTCGTTCTTCATCACCTCCATTTAATTAGAAGTTGCTGGCATCATGAAAGTAATGAAATATGCCGGGCCATCCCACCAGTCCTATTTCGCACCGCTGGCTGAGACATTCCTCTGCTCCTTCTAAGTGTTTTCGCGCTCTACATATCTCGTGCTACTTTTCCGTCACAATGGAAGACCTCCAATAATTTTGCACGTGAAAATGTGCTTTTTGCACGACTTTGAAAACTTTAGCCCCATCAAACACACTTCAGTTCTATCCAGGCTTATGGCAGAGGTTGTTGAAGATCAGTTGGCTAATTTCCTTGGTGCTCACAACCTTATCGAATCTCCCCAACATGCCTTCTTGAGGGCCGATCTTGCCTCACCTGTCAGTTTGACTTTCTGAACCTAGTTACCCAGAGTGCCGATTCAAAACGGTCGATGCCCAATATTTCTAGACATGTCAAAGGCGTTTTACCAAGTTTCTCACTCCCGACTTCTGGCCAAAACTAGGCCTTACGGAATAAGAAATCCCCTTTTATATTGGCTGTCATCCTACGTTTCCCATCGCTTTCAGGTAGTCAACGTTAACGGTCGTTTCTCACAGCCGTGCGCTATTACCAGTAGGGTCATTTAGGGAGGCGTCCTAGGTCCTCTCTTATTCCTGTTATACATTAATGATATATTAAAGGTTATTCATCACGGCACACCCTACATGTTTGCCGACGACATTAAAATAGTCCACAGTCTTGAGACTGGTTTATTTAGCCCCACGCTTGCATTTATCAGTGAAGACATGGGGTCCGTGATAACTGGTATTCTAAGTGGCTCATGACCTATTTTGCTGACTAGGATTCTCTAATAACATAAATGTCATGTCCCTCGGGCTCGCTCTCCATCATTGACATGTCAAATTTTGTATTACTTACGGGTAGGCACCTAGGGTTGAAACACCCCTGCTCTTTCAGCTCCCATAAGCAAACCTGTCACCAGACCGCTGTGATTAAAAGAATAACTGCAATGATGTTAAGGGTATTCCGCACTTAGGATTGCAGAATTGTCAACTTCAAGCGCTACAATAGATCATATCTGCAACGGTTTCCCATTATATTTACGCATACGCGTAAGGTTGACCAAATTGCACTCAAGTATGTGCAGCGGACGTTCACTAGAAACATCCTTGATACTTCATTTAGGCTAAACTACAGGGCTATATGCGAGCTGCTTGGACTTGAACCATTGTGGCTTCGTCGAGTTAAATGAAACCTTGCATTTCTCTTTCATCTTTGCCGTTAGGATGTCCACTCTACTATAAGCGTCGCACGCAACGCTGGCAGTCCCCGTATCCACTTCATGGTGGATGCTACTAGTTAAGATTACCCCTCACTCGAGTATCGATCAGGGCAAAATTCTTCACAGTAACTGACTCCAAACAGTGGAACAAACTCCCTGGCGCCCTATGATCGTGCCCAAATTTAACTCAATTCAAAGGTCAGTTGGCAAAGTTACTGGATATTCTACTCCTACTTAACCTGACACAAGCTAAACTTGGGCTAGAAAAGGCCTGCGAACATGGGCTAGGATTCTAGTTCATGACCGATTATTTACTGAGATCACTATTTGGGATTCTCGGGATTCAGATTCACTTGCTTGTTTCCCCACTTTCCCGTATCCCACGCCAATGCATTCCTTGACCTCCCCTGGAGTGAATGCACCGTCTTTACCATTAATTTAGGTGACTAACCATTTAGATGTTCCCATTGTGGGCTGACAAATATGTCAAAGTACTTTCTGATTGATAAACATTTTCCTCACACTCTGTGATTTTAAATATATTCGGCTTGTGTACTCTTCGGTTCTCATCACTTCTTATCCTCTTTGCTGGCTTGGCGGGGCCGAATAGGTCGTTCTTATTAACGCCAAACCTACAACTACCCCTAAAACTGCTACCATCGTTCAGTTCTAGTTAACAAAATTTACGGACTAGAGGCACTGTGGTGCAGGTCTGTTGTCTCGATCCAATAATCAACATAACCGCAAGCTGGCACCCAGAGCGGATTACTCGCATTTCAGATCCTGCACCCGGTTTAGACTTGCTATTATGGGCTCCGTCCTCGTAATGGCAATTCCGAATCCGCTATCCTACCAATCTTGTTAGGAACCTGCTAGCTAAAACAGATGCTCGAGTACTAGCCCGTTCAAACAAAACTACGCTGCTTATCACTTTGGATACCGCAACTCGCATCTTTGCGATTGGGTAAAAGCAGGGTTACTACTGCCTCTGAAATGGCTGGCGCACCTCATTCCCCACCCGTACTATTGACTAAGATCAAAAGCTGTGACAACAAACATGAATGCATAGAGTACATTCGTCATATCATACACAGATGTCAGACAGTCGCCAACGTAAAAATTACGCGTGACAGCATTAAATATCGCAGGTGGAAACTGATGACCGAATAGGGCGCCCGTCTTCTTCAAGGCAGGACTAGCGCAAAAAGGGAGAAGAAAAAGGGTTCCAGTGAACGTGCTTTCAGCTTTTATTTCGTTATTTTGGACCAATCTTCCTCTGGCTACCAAAGAAGCCTAAGAGCATCGTGGTTTACCTCAGCAGCTTCAACCCGCAGAAACGACCTAAAAAATGCATGCCAACAAAATTCGGAACCAATTTTTTCACTTTATTAAACGTTTCAATGACTCCACCTGATAAACCGTGACATGCCCAAAACTACTCAAGGTTTATCATGCTTTTTTCATTCACCACTGTATGACGGGGCAAGTAACAACCAATAGCGCTGCCACCTTCTGCCTCACCTGACAACTGCACAAAGTAACCACGAACAAGGTGTCTCCTCGAAAGGAGCCTGTACTACACTTTAAATTCTTTGGTTTCCAGAAACCTCCTTTCAAGCAGCTTCAACCTGCACAATGTCAAAATTTGATTACCACGACTTCGCAGTTGTCAGTCTTTCCAAGGAAAGGCCGCGCTTCCTTATTAGAGCTTCTTTAAGCCATCTACGTCCCCTTTTTGGTCTGTTGAGGCGGCAATGCTGGAGACCCGCTACCTGACAAACGGTGACCCTAAAATATGCTTGGGTTGGATTCCACTTCGTATAAGCTCAGTCCACAAATTTACTCTAAAATGCGTTTCGTTATCCGAGGGATCGAGGATGACGGAGTTTGATCAGCGTATCAAAGACTCGTCAAGGGCTGTGGTATCTGTCCGTTGTCATGAGTTTTCCTGGTAGCTATTTCTTCGTCAGCTAGTGTTTTTCTGACATCATTGGTAGAGTTAGAGCCGTTTTATTAGACGGAGAAATCAGGTGACTTTTCCGAACATCATATATTGAAGAGATCACCCACTAGCATTTTACCGTCTTCTGTCAGAGCTTGGGCATTCACGTTCAAAGCTCTGATCTTAACTCGAGTCGGACGATTTTATGCTTTATACCACTAACTGTCTTTCTATTTATTTGTTAGAATAGGCCTATTTGTTGGTCTCTTTATCCATGTTCCTACCTGCACGTTGCCAGAACTCTCAAAGCAATCCAGCTGTTTAGGCATATCTTGTGACTCAGGCTCTTTAGTTTCACCCATTAATATCGTACATTATTAACTGCGGCAAAACTTTTTAACGATCCCCCTCTGTATTGGGGTAATACTGGTCTGCTTGTTTATCTTCCGGACCACTGTACAGTAGAACTGATGAGGAGAATTCAGCAAATAACTGTGATCCTTCTAGACACCGCAATTCGGATACTAACTTAGTCTGACTATTGACCACCGAACATATTCTCCGCCCTTTCCACTCATATCCTTCTATTGAACCGCTCCCGCACTGCAGTCATAAAGGAAGGAAATCAATAAAGAAAAATATAAGACTCCCAGCACGCATTCCATAATCTACACAGGAAAACAGACCTTTCTCACGGTGGCGACAAATGGTGCTTCAGCCATTCATGGGGTTACCTCCAGCTAAATGACTCCCACTGATGTGTGCGACATAGCCGGCAAGAAGGCCACTGACCTTGAAAGACCACCACTCTCCAAAATTGCGTTCAATCACCGGAAGATATCCTGGTTGGATTATCTCTACTTCTCGACTCCTTCAATAATGTAGGTAATTCCAGTCCACAAAATCTCAACACACTTACCGCTATTTATATTTCATTGACCCGGCGCTTCTCAACCACGCGGCAGCTGACAAAATCGCTGTAGTTTTCAACGTTCCAAACCCCCTAAAGCTGGAAACTTCCCAACCTCGATGGATACAATGTCCCACTTTCAGTGTTCTTGTATATGACTGCGGAAACATTGCAAACTTTGGACTGACCTTCAATCTTTTAATTTTGGGGGAACTGGCAGTCAACCAGCTTATTACTAGATCGCAGGTAATCACCCAAGTTAAGCCGTTCAAGAATAATAAAATCCTTGCAAGCAGAAAATCCATCCAAAAGCCCGTAGAGAGACAAATCAGTGTTGGATAACTCTATCAGCGGCAACTGTTTATCTCAGAATTCCTCGGATAAGTTGCCATCGCTAGAGGTTAGTAAAGCAGCAGCATATAAACCAACGGTCAAATTAGACGCGCCTAGGTCTCCCCCCTCTCTCAGCCACCCAACAAGCGTCTGAATCTTATATATTATCAGAACGCCTCTGCCTCTGAAATTAAACGAAACGCTGTCCAGAATAGTGGCATCCCGCGTAGTCCCGTGAGTGCCACGGCAAACCCACCAACTTCAATAGTGAACCAATGAAGGAGGTTCCAAACCCAGTTTCCCAACCAGTGCCATTTTAATGTCCACTCGACCACAAAAGTCACACTCGACGCTGTGAGTCCCCCTTATCCACTTCGTAGTAGATACTACTAGTTAGGAATACCCCCGACTCGACTATCGATCAGGGCTAAATTCATCACAGTTGCTTACTCTAAACTGTGATGAATTTAGCCNGAATGAGGTGGTGTGCTAGTTCGTCCCTGATGCGTCTCGCTATTACCATCAGGAGATTAAGCTTATCGGTCCATAATTACTAGTTCTGTCACGTCGACCGCTGTTGTGAATAAGTGCCACTTCTGCCAACCTTCGATCCTTCAGAATCGCCCTGTTGAAGTAATAGGTCAAAGATTATTGCCACGACTAGCGTAACTGCACGACTTAAGGGCTTTATTGTCGCCGGGTATATCATCAGGTTGCCCGACCTTGTACATGATTAACCATCGGAACACTTTCCCTGCATTGTCTGATCTCGCATTTGCGCTGCTCATGCTGGGTGATTAGGAGATAGAAATGGCAAGTGGCTGGATTCCATGTCCTCTATGTACACCAAACTGAAATAACTCAGCTGAAACTCGGCCTTCTGGTTTGCTGAGGCAGCATGCCCACTCCCAGGTTGGACGTTCCCAAATGCTGCCCCGTAGAACTTACCGGTTAAACGCAGCTGAAGTAAGTTCTGGGTGTTTCCGTGACATGGTTTGCTAGCCATCGCTCACACCGGGTCTTATTAGTCTCTCGCATATGATCACCATGATTTCTTGCTTTGACAAAATATGCGCAACGACGGTGGCTCGGAGGATCTGAAAAGCATTTTCCTGCCTAGTGCTTTTACCGTTGAGCCCCGCCGACCGGGCTCTATGTGCAGAGGGGCGCCTGCTGTAGCAAACGCGTTTAGAGGGGCAAACGTTCCTTGGAGGGTTAAGGTCTTGCTTTATGTTCCTTCATTGCTCTTCAGCATTGACGAGTGAAAGACGCCAGCGAGGCGCTATGGTTCTAAGAGCAGACCTTCCTGCATCCGGATTGTTTAATATCCTTTGCCATTTATCGTTGGCTGCTCTGTTCCCATGGCATACACAAAACTGGAAAATACCACTGTCACTGGATCCAAGATTTGTAGCAACGGACAGATACGTGGCCTTATTTGTTGAACGTGCATCACTACGTCTGTTGACAATGGAACCTGTATTTAATCCTGTAACTGTTTCAAAGATACTTATGCTACACTGGAGTTTGATGCTACCTTCGTGTTTGATGTATTTAGTGCTTCAATAAATGAGGCTGTTTTAACCCGAGGATTGTAATATCTTCCTTCGACGTTCTCCCCTCTTCCGGTTTCAGCGTTTTGCTTTACGCTGCAACAAAGGGTGCAGTATTCTTACCCTTACTGCCAATTTTTCCATAGTTACATCGAGTCACCGATTGTGACTGCTCCTGCTGGAGTTACTGAGGTCTCCTTTCGTTTAGCTTCTTGATTCCGGCTTTATCACAGTATTTATAGTTTCCTTATCTCTTTTAACGGCTCCCCGTTTGTTCACATAAAAATGTACTTGCTTCTTGCACGAGTGAGATCTGCCAAGGACTATTCTCTTCCATTCCTGTCCAAAATCGCTAATATCCTCTAGTCTCCAAAGGCGTTTGATTTTCCGCAATCCACGAAATAATCCCGGTTGCCCTCCTAAATTGCCGAGGAACTTGCCACGGTGCGGTATAGCGCAGCTCTTTTAAGCTGCAGTGAATGAACTTACCCTAATGCGCCTTCCGGGATTTTGTGTTTTAATCTCGCCGTGTCCTGTTATGGTGAAACTTGTAGGTGTGAAGGCCCGTCGGTTTACAGTTGGTTGCTGAATACACCGGCATACATTAGATAACCGGTCATGAAGCCGTTCGGTGTTTTCGTTTTTGTGCCTTTATTCTTCCCCCAAATTGCGTGGCGATGCTTCCTTCTGACAGCTCCAGAACAAACACTTGCCCCACCCTGCACCTTACATGCAACATTACCGACGGCGGGGCAGGAAGCATAAGCCCCTACTATTGGGATGCCTGAATAGAATATATTACAATCCAGACTGGCGTACCATGCTTATTTTTTCTGGTGCGATCAACAGCTGAACCCAGATTAACGTTGGCAAAGTGCTGGCAGCCTTAGCGTCAGTCAGGAGGCGGAACAGCGTCACAATTCATTACTCTCATCTATAGCTTTTTTGTTCAGTTTCTTCTTCGATTCTGTCATTATTTATTTGTTTTGCGCATCGCTTGGAAAACTCTTCCTTCATATTGCTTTTATTGTTAGCCTCCATTTCCTAAAATTATATTCTCTTCTTTTCCTCTTTATCATCCGACAGCTTCTAAATTTTTGCTTTCCGTTCTTTTTCCTACTTTTCTTTCTTCCTTTGTTCTGCTCCACAATTCTAATTTTTGTTTTTTTGTTTTTTGCCCTATTGTATATCTTATCATGCTCTGTCTATTTTTTTGCGACCTTAGTCCTAGATTTTGCTGCGGCCAAGACACAAGTTGAAAGGGTGAATGGCAGGCTTCCCCGCATAGGTCCACATTCACCCCGTGTACACTTTCTGAATTAGCTGGTAGGTTGTTCGTCATCGGCTTAGATTTTAGTTCATCCTGGGATTGATTGTGAATTTTGACTGTTAATTCCACCGTTGGCTGAATTGCCTACCTTAAGGGGCAAGCCTTCCCTTTTTTCAAGGAGACCAAGATAGCACATCTGAGTATACTCAAAAGATCCCGTGTTTTCTATGTATAGCTATGTGTGCACCCTAGCGCAAAAAGTACAGCGGGATCACTGTGAAAGATGATCACTGAATACGCAAGAGTAACTCATGCCGATTGGTTTCCTCTCTGCTGCCATCATATGCACTGACCATGTTACGGTATGCGACAATAGAGCTCTTGACAATGCCATTTTCCGCAAACTCGTTTGACTTCTCCAGTTATGCTACCATGACACCTCTTGGATAGTCGCGTTTAGTTGACCCCGATAACTCATGGGCAGTCAAGACTAAATTGGATCTAGTTTCCCAAGAGCGCATGCAACCTCTACCTGGGTCTGTGCATTGAAAACCGGTAGGTACATAGAACACGGTCGATTTGGAAAAATATATTTGCACGCGACTGTCATCCGCCAGCAGAGGAAGAAGAAAATGGGCTCAAAGTTAAGAGGCAAGTGAGGCCTGAACTCGTGAATGAGATATGGTTACATCGGTAGAATATATATACATCCGTGGATTCAGTAGTATCTTATCAACTGCCGTTTGTTTACTTATGTTAATTTGACAATGAAAAGCACAATTATTGCAAGTCAGCAGGATGTGATGACAAAGTAGATTCATAGAGACGTACTGAGCAAAAATAAAAAACACCAACATACGTAATGACAAGGAATGCTTAAACCTAATAACGGCTTTCTTGCTTTCTTGTTTGAAATAGTGTAGTCATCTTAACCTACGCTTTAAGGAGGGCAAACAAATTTTTGTTTTGCTTTAACGAGTGAAATAAGCACCAACATAGCCAAGCTGTACCTAAATAACAGAACTTTTCATGAAAACGCCCAACGAAATGCATATTCGCATTTGCGACATCATATATAGATCCTCGTATGACAACTGACCAGCGGGTTCACAGTTAATGAAGCAAGCCTTCATGCCCGTGGTGACCTCAAAATCTTACTTTTACTTTAACCAACGGTAAGCACCTAAATGAATGAACAAACCAAAAACCTTAGGGCGGTAGTCGCAAACAGCTTTTGATAATTCGGCTGGTTTTGTCGAGTCAAATAAACTTTGCATTTCTCTTTAACCCTTATCACAATAACGTTTATTTTGCTAAACCGTCGTATATGATGGCGGCAGCTCCAGTATCCAACTCGTAGTAGTTACCACTTAAAAAATACTCCTCACTGGACTACCGACCATGGAAAAATTCTCCACAATTGCTTACTCCAAACTGTGAATCAAGCTCCCTAGATCCCTGCGATCGTGCTCAAATTTAGCCCAGTTTAAAGCCCATCTGGTAAAGTTACTAGAAGCTCTGCCGATAATTAACCCGTCGCAAGCTAAAATTGGACTGCATGAGGCCCACGAACATGAGTTAGACTTCTAGTTCATGACGGAGTCTTCACGGAGATCACCATCCGAGATTCATGAAACTCAGCTTTAATTCTTGCTGTCCCACCCTGTTGCACATCCACGCTAATGCATTCACTGACCTACTCTGTGGTAGATGCACCCTCGTTGCCACTGGCAAGGGTGACTAACCATTGAGCTGTTTCCAAATTTGGTTGAGCAAAATGTCAATATGCTGTTTGAGGGATCAGTGTTCTCATCACATTCGGTGATTTAAACACACTCAGCTTTTGAACTCCGCCCATTTCTTGCCATCTTATCTTCTTTGCTGACTTGGTGGCGCTGAATTGGCCGTTCTTGGTAGCCCAACAACTACTCCCAAAACTGGTACTGAATCTCGGGTCTAGTTATCAGATTTTACACTGTAGATCTACGTTACAGGTCTACTATCCACGGTTCCATAATCACCATAACCCCAAGCTGGCACCCAAGCCCGACTACTTCTCCTTTTACGGGAAAGATCTCAAACGCAGGCTAGGAACGTTGGTACTGGTTCTGCTTACGTGAAGGCAACTCCAAATCTACTGACATTTAACTTCTGCTGGAATGCTTCTAGTTAGATCTGGCACTCGAGTACTGGTCAGTTCAACCAAAACTGCGCTTTTGATTGTCTTGGATACCCCTGCTTAAATGGATCCCTACGACTAGGCAAAAACACGGTCACTGAGGCCGCTGGAACCGCTCACTCACTCCTGAAGCTCCCAACTCATACCGATGGCTAAGGTCAAAAGTGCGGCAATAAAAATGACAGCATAGAGGATATTCTTGGTCAGCGTACTTAAGACCTGGTTTTACTTCTTACAAACAATTTCCTTCCTCCAACGCACCTCTCAGTCCGTCTTGCCGCCAGCCTCACGTGAATGCAATCAGCAGTCCTGATAATTACATATCTTTTTGCGAAAAGCTTCGTAACATATCCGCCAGAAGGTTTGGCATATTCCTTACAGTATTTCTCCTCCTTGCTAAGCAATTAATTGGCATTTTAATTTTGCTAAATATGATTATGATGGCTACCTGCAGCGAAGTCATCTATCACTACGGGTCGATCGCTGTGCACCAGCGAACAGTTACCGTGGAAATCAGTGACGGATAGGTGCAACATCATGTGGTGAAGTTCAACGAACCGTTCGGAGCCTGCCAGGTAGCGTAATGGCCAAAGCGTTCGACTCAGAATCGTTCGTCCTTGTTCGGGTTCGCGTCCCTGTTTGGGCGCGATGGATATGCACTGCTGATGATTCCTAACAAGGATGAAACAGCTGTACAGTGCTTCCATGGTTTCTTTATGGTGAGCTGAGCAATGATATCACATGGTGAATTATTTCATGAAAATATGATTATCTTATCCAATTTGCGCGACGTTTAGCTTGGTTTCGATTAACTATCATCTAATTATCATATTCTCGCTGCTCCTCATTTTCTCAGCTCAACTTTTCTGCCCATTACGTGGCGTTTTTGCGTTTGGCAACTCCAGCCATATTTTTTCGCCCGCCACTGAATTATAGTCAAGTTTTGCGTCACCGTTATGCACGTTTAGCGCAATTAAACACAACTAAATCGTAGTCTGCTGTCCACAAACGGTCTCAGGAAACAGCATGTAATCTTTTGAAAAATTGTGTTCCAGTTTTCGTTTCCATCCGGAACGTTTTGCTCTGCATAATCTGGCTTAACCTTCTACTATACTACCCGAGTAATCCAAGTTTGTACCCATCCTTTTATTCATTTTGAGTTCTTTTATTTGCCCTTCCTCTGCATCATCCCTGTGCAAAGTTACTTCTGACCTGCGCGTGTCCCTTGTAAATCGTTTAATATACATTATTACCATTATTAGATAAATTTAAGGGTCCAAGAAGTCCCTGGATAAGAACTAAGGTCCAATGTGAACCATGGAATATGAATCAAGTGGCTTGTTAGCGCCGACACTTATAATCACGGCCTATGAGGAAAGTCGCCAACATATGCCAGAAATAGTTTAATGAGAACTTAAGCCAAAGCAACGAATAAGTGAAAGCAAAATGTGCAGCTTGCTTCGAAGTTTGCTATTCAAAAGAGGAAAGTTTAAAAACTTACGGACTTGAGCCAAAATCTAAGAGCAATCGATCTCAGACCGCGCAAATTGTTTATTTCCAGCAAACAGTAATAGTTTTTCTGACAATCCAAAGCCGGAATTAACTGGATTAGGATAGGGTCATGGAGTTGCAGAAGTTTAAAATGTCGGATGCCAAACTTCCGGGGTGCATGGCACCCGGCCAAATTCAGTTGAATCCCATAGGAAGCGCATACCAGTGGCCTATTCAACTAACCACAAATCCCCGAATTTCGTAAGCCATCCAGCTAATCCAGTGGGTCAACCTGTTGTGCACCTCGACCGTCTGGCACTCTCGGCACACTCAACTGGAGTAAGCCATCCCGGCATGAGCTGCGCCAAATCGGAAGGTCCACAAACTCACTGAGGCCTACTAACGGCCCTCTACAATCACGGGTTGATTGGCCCACTGTATTCATGCCTTCATTCTCCTTTGGTAACAGTTGCCACATTCCAGCATGCTACTAATGCCCCTCAATATTAAGGGCCTATCAATTATCATCTCTACTGTTACCCGCTTACCAATCAACCTTATTTAGATGCATTTCCGCCACTCCAACGCCCCTTCCCTACTACTGCACGCCCAGATCCTCACCCCAACTACCAGTATCCTTAAAATTTTGCACGATTTACCCCTGGATCCTCCCAGGCTACCTGGCCAACTTCAGATAACTGTATTTCGCCCTCTGAGCCACAGCCTTTCATGAGACCCCTTTACCAACCCACTCTTGTCCAGCGCTTACCCCGAATGCCCAATATAGAAAACACTGCTCTCCCGACTCCCGCGAATTCCAAAAAGAAACGCCTACCCCCAAAAATTCATGCGCATACCTGCTAACCGGCTTCTTCTCCGGCATTTTTCAAAGATCCCCCATCAACCCCCTTGATTGCCACTTTTGCCGTAACGAGGTCACAATTCGGCCACCTAACACTGTCCCAACCACAATGATACCACATCTCCTACACTGGCATACTCTGACAACCGGCTCATTAACCTTCAAGCCTCTTCACAAATCCCTTTACAAAGACAGTCCATGGCCGGCCAGTATATCGAACTTTACCGAATTTACTCCGCCAACGCAGCTGTGCACTATCCGAACCTCTAATGTATTCCGCCATTATTTTGCCCCCACCAAACCCCCTCTTGGATATCACGTGGACTTAAATGTTTCAGTGAATTTTTTACTGTTCCTGAACTCGCGCTCACTGACTCATAAAGTAAGGGAGCTGGGACTGTTAGCAGCTAAAAACTCTTACGATATTATCTTGGCAACAGAGACTTGGTTGACAGACCACAGTTCCACTCCGACGTTTTCACTGGCGGGTTATACGCCCTTCTTGACCAATAGATCAAATCGTAGAGGAGATGGTTGCCTAGCCTACGTGAAGCAGTCACACAAAGCTTCCGTTCTCCATCACCCACTTCTTGATTCTATCCCTGACGTCATTCGGCTTCTGGTACAATTACCCGAGCTCTCAATCCACATAGGATGTGTATACCGACAACCAAACTCGAATAGTTCTGATATTTCTTGTCTAATCTAAGCCTTCCCTTATCTTTCTGGTCTCCCCCCGGCCGTAAGATAATTGCAGGTGACTTCAATGCCCCTTACATTTGTTGGTCCTCTTTATCCGCTCCACCTACCCTACTCAACTTTGTTTCTGAAACACACGCTGAAGGATGGACTCAGCATGTGACTACGCCCACAAGGTTCTATAATATCTTAGACCTAGTTTTTACGCATAGCACTCCTAAGATTAAGGTTTCAGTGCTGAAACCCTCCCCTGGAATTGACCACAAGATGGTCACGTGCAGCTTCCCTTTCCGTAACAAACCTTCCCAACCCATGTGTACCCACCATGCTGTCGCTTCCTATATGTCGATTCGTTGGTTCAAAATCCCTGAAGCTCTGCGAACCCTTGATTGGCCCAGCTTCTTTTTATCGTCTGACCCGCAGAGAGAGGCGGACGACCTCTACGCAAAACTTCTTTTTACTATTAGTCATCTGTTCACTCGGATAACTTAATATAAACCCAAGAAGCCTAGTAGGGTTTGTCAGCTCCGGACAAAACTTTTGAAGGCTCAAAAGATCTTCAACGAAACGGGGAATTTCCCGCTCTAAGTTAAAGTCAACCGCTTGCAACAAGAACTTCTTGTGGAGTCTGAGCTAAGGTTAAAATATGAAATGCTAGCTCTTGGATCGCCTAACCCAGTTTGGAAGACTTCCCATGTTTTCAAAGCTCGCTCCTAGCCCAAATCATCAACTGTTCCGAACTTCATCATATTTACTAGCTTACCTTAATGACATCTTTAAATTTCTTCGTCGTGACATGGAGGACGTTGAAATAATCTACACTTTTGAGGCTGCTTCATTTAGCTCCACTCTAGCACTTATCAATGAAGACCTAGAGTCTCTTGATAACTGGTGTTCCAAGTGGCTTATGAAGTTCTCTGCTAACAAAAGCTCTCTGATAACATATAAATGCCATGTTCCTCCGGGCGCCCTCTCCATAAACGGCATGCCAATCCTTGTATCACACACAGATAAGGACTTAGGGTTGCAATACTCCTGCTCTTTCAACTTCCACGAGCAGGCCCACTATCAGACCGCTATAGCTAAGAGAACCGCCACAATGATCTTAAGGGCATTCCGCACTAAAGACTGCAAAATTATCACCCTCAAGTCCCATGCTAGGCCCAACCTCGAGTACTGTCCGATTATCTTTGCGCATGTGCGTAAAGTCGATCGAATTGCAATCGAGAATGTGCAGCGTGCATTCACTAGAAATCTCCTAGGTCCTTCATCTAGCCTAAACTACAGGGCCAGATGCGAGCTGCTTGGACTTGAACCATTGTGGCTTCGTCGGGTTAAATTAAACTCTGCATTCCTCTTTAATCTTCGCCATAATAATGTCCACTCTACTACAAACGTCACACACGACGCTGGCAGTCCCCCTTATCCACTTCGTAGTAGATACTACTCGTTAAGAATACCCCTGACTCGAGTATCGATCAGGGCTGAATTCTTCACAGTTGCATACTCTGAAATGTGGAACAAACTCCCCAGTTCCCTGCGGTCGTGCCAAAATTTAGCCCAGTTCAAAGCCCTTCTGGCAAAGTTAATGGATGTCCCATTCTTAAATAACCTGACACAAGCGAACATTGGACTAGACGAGGCTTACGAACATGGGTTAGAAATTTAGTTTGTGACCGAATCTTTGCTGAGATCACCATCTGAGATTCGGCTTCACCTCTTACTTCATCACTTTATCTCATGTCCAAGCTAACGCACTTTTTGACATCCCTTTCATTGATGTACCGTCTTCACCAGTGGCTTGAGCGATAACCTCTATAGCTTCTCCCAATGTGGGCTAACGAAAATCTCAACGTATTTGTTGACGGATCCATGCCCTCATCACAAGATAAATGTTTTACACGGATGGTGCGCAGGGAAGGCAAATAATGGGAGTCGAATGGGATAAGGGAGTGGGAGCATCCTTGAATTATTGCAGAAGCACACTAGAAAATGAAATCAGATGCTGCAAAGCAACGAAGAAAGTACAAATATTCCGGTGAACATCAAAAACAGAAAACTAATTTTTCAAGACCAAAACGTTTCCTGGGACTGTTTGCAAGCAGCGGACCACGAGTTATTTCGTGTTTAGGTGCACTAAATATGCTCACTGCTGGCGCACAACATGGGCGAAGCTCAACGGCGGATATCGAGATATGGCCGGAGTCCCCAAAATGTCGGGAGTGTTACGTTATGGACGGAGATGTTAAGCTGAAGAGATGACAAACAGTGATAATAAGGTAACTGGATGGAAGTGATGAAAACCAGGCGGAACGTCAGGCAAATGGGATAACACACGTATTTAACAACAAATGGCCAAAATAAATGCTGAGGGCGGAGGAAGACCGTCAAGGTTGTCTCAAACTATCTGGAGAAAATTTGTGAAGCCTCGGATATGGAACCCCCAAGAATAATGATTATATTTAAATACGGATCGCGGTAAGCTGTGCCGGGAGGTGCGTCAGACAAGAGAAATTTCGTGTAAGAGCACTCCTTAAATACATTAATCAAGATTGCCTTCTATGCTGTCGCACTTTTTAATCTTATTCAGCAATACGGTTGGGGAATATGAGGTGTGCAAGTCGCTCCGAAGACAGTAGAAACCGCAGTTTTATCTAATCGCAATGATGCGAATTGAGATATCCAATGCGATAATCCGCGTAGTTTCGGTTAACCGGGCCGGAACTCGAGGGCCTGTTCTAGCTAACAGGCTCCTAGCAGAAATGATAGGATAGCAGATTTGGAATCGCCCTTACGAGAACAAAAGAGTTAGCAGTGCGTCTGCTCTGGGTGCGAATTCTAACAGACAGGAGAGAAGTAGTCTGGCTTGGGTGCCAGCCCTGGGTTATGGTGATTATTGGATCGAGAAAACATACCTGCAACAGTATGCACCTATTCAGTAAAGCGTGGTAACAAGAATTGAGCTACGGTACCAGTTGTATGGGTATCTGAAGGTTTGGGGCTACCAAGAAAGGCCTGTTTAGCCTTGCCAAGCGGGTAAAGGGAACAAAATGACATTAATAGCGAGGAGTATACAAGATAAATTTGTTTAAAATCGCGGGATGTGATGAGGGCATGGATCCGTCAACAAATACGTTGAGATTTTCGTTAGCCCACATTGGGAGAAGCTATAGAGGTTATCGCTCAAGCCACTGGTGAAGACGGTACATCAATGAAAGGGATGTCAAAAAGTGCGTTAGCTTGGACATGAGATAAAGTGATGAAGTAAGAGGTGAAGCCGAATCTCAGATGGTGATCTCAGCAAAGATTCGGTCACAAACTAAATTTCTAACCCATGTTCGTAAGCCTCGTCTAGTCCAATGTTCGCTTGTGTCAGGTTATTTAAGAATGGGACATCCATTAACTTTGCCAGAAGGGCTTTGAACTGGGCTAAATTTTGGCACGACCGCAGGGAACTGGGGAGTTTGTTCCACATTTCAGAGTATGCAACTGTGAAGAATTCAGCCCTGATCGATACTCGAGTCAGGGGTATTCTTAACGAGTAGTATCTACTACGAAGTGGATAAGGGGGACTGCCAGCGTCGTGTGTGACGTTTGTAGTAGAGTGGACATTATTATGGCGAAGATTAAAGAGGAATGCAGAGTTTAATTTAACCCGACGAAGCCACAATGGTTCAAGTCCAAGCAGCTCGCATCTGGCCCTGTAGTTTAGGCTAGATGAAGGACCTAGGAGATTTCTAGTGAATGCACGCTGCACATTCTCGATTGCAATTCGATCGACTTTACGCACATGCGCAAAGATAATCGGACAGTACTCGAGGTTGGGCCTAGCATGGGACTTGAGGGTGATAATTTTGCAGTCTTTAGTGCGGAATGCCCTTAAGATCATTGTGGCGGTTCTCTTAGCTATAGCGGTCTGATAGTGGGCCTGCTCGTGGAAGTTGAAAGAGCAGGAGTATTGCAACCCTAAGTCCTTATCTGTGTGTGATACAAGGATTGGCATGCAGTTTATGGAGAGGGCGCCCGGAGGAACATGGCATTTATATGTTATCAGAGAGCTTTTGTTAGCAGAGAACTTCATAAGCCACTTGGAACACCAGTTATCAAGAGACTCTAGGTCTTCATTGATAAGTGCTAGAGTGGAGCTAAATGAAGCAGCCTCAAAAGTGTAGATTATTTCAACGTCCTCCATGTCACGACGAAGAAATTTAAAGATGTCATTAAGGTAAGCTAGTAAATATGATGAAGTTCGGAACAGTTGATGATTTGGGCTAGGAGCGAGCTTTGAAAACATGGGAAGTCTTCCAAACTGGGTTAGGCGATCCAAGAGCTAGCATTTCATATTTTAACCTTAGCTCAGACTCCACAAGAAGTTCTTGTTGCAAGCGGTTGACTTTAACTTAGAGCGGGAAATTCCCCGTTTCGTTGAAGATCTTTTGAGCCTTCAAAAGTTTTGTCCGGAGCTGACAAACCCTACTAGGCTTCTTGGGTTTATATTAAGTTATCCGAGTGAACAGATGACTAATAGTAAAAAGAAGTTTTGCGTAGAGGTCGTCCGCCTCTCTCTGCGGGTCAGACGATAAAAAGAAGCTGGGCCAATCAAGGGTTCGCAGAGCTTCAGGGATTTTGAACCAACGAATCGACATATAGGAAGCGACAGCATGGTGGGTACACATGGGTTGGGAAGGTTTGTTACGGAAAGGGAAGCTGCACGTGACCATCTTGTGGTCAATTCCAGGGGAGGGTTTCAGCACTGAAACCTTAATCTTAGGAGTGCTATGCGTAAAAACTAGGTCTAAGATATTATGGAACCTTGTGGGCGTAGTCACATGCTGAGTCCATCCTTCAGCGTGTGTTTCAGAAACAAAGTTGAGTAGGGTAGGTGGAGCGGATAAAGAGGACCAACAAATGTAAGGGGCATTGAAGTCACCTGCAATTATCTTACGGCTGGGGGGAGACCAGAAAGATAAGGGAAGGCTTAGATTAGACAAGAAATATCAGAACTATTCGAGTTTGGTTGTCGGTATACACATCCTATGTGGATTGAGAGCTCGGGTAATTGTACCAGAAGCCGAATGACGTCAGGGATAGAATCAAGAAGTGGGTGATGGAGAACGGAAGCTTTGTGTGACTGCTTCACGTAGGCTAGGCAACCATCTCCTCTACGATTTGATCTATTGGTCAAGAAGGGCGTATAACCCGCCAGTGAAAACGTCGGAGTGGAACTGTGGTCTGTCAACCAAGTCTCTGTTGCCAAGATAATATCGTAAGAGTTTTTAGCTGCTAACAGTCCCAGCTCCCTTACTTTATGAGTCAGTGAGCGCGAGTTCAGGAACAGTAAAAAATTCACTGAAACATTTAAGTCCACGTGATATCCAAGAGGGGGTTTGGTGGGGGCAAAATAATGGCGGAATACATTAGAGGTTCGGATAGTGCACAGCTGCGTTGGCGGAGTAAATTCGGTAAAGTTCGATATACTGGCCGGCCATGGACTGTCTTTGTAAAGGGATTTGTGAAGAGGCTTGAAGGTTAATGAGCCGGTTGTCAGAGTATGCCAGTGTAGGAGATGTGGTATCATTGTGGTTGGGACAGTGTTAGGTGGCCGAATTGTGACCTCGTTACGGCAAAAGTGGCAATCAAGGGGGTTGATGGGGGATCTTTGAAAAATGCCGGAGAAGAAGCCGGTTAGCAGGTATGCGCATGAATTTTTGGGGGTAGGCGTTTCTTTTTGGAATTCGCGGGAGTCGGGAGAGCAGTGTTTTCTATATTGGGCATTCGGGGTAAGCGCTGGACAAGAGTGGGTTGGTAAAGGGGTCTCATGAAAGGCTGTGGCTCAGAGGGCGAAATACAGTTATCTGAAGTTGGCCAGGTAGCCTGGGAGGATCCAGGGGTAAATCGTGCAAAATTTTAAGGATACTGGTAGTTGGGGTGAGGATCTGGGCGTGCAGTAGTAGGGAAGGGGCGTTGGAGTGGCGGAAATGCATCTAAATAAGGTTGATTGGTAAGCGGGTAACAGTAGAGATGATAATTGATAGGCCCTTAATATTGAGGGGCATTAGTAGCATGCTGGAATGTGGCAACTGTTACCAAAGGAGAATGAAGGCATGAATACAGTGGGCCAATCAACCCGTGATTGTAGAGGGCCGTTAGTAGGCCTCAGTGAGTTTGTGGACCTTCCGATTTGGCGCAGCTCATGCCGGGATGGCTTACTCCAGTTGAGTGTGCCGAGAGTGCCAGACGGTCGAGGTGCACAACAGGTTGACCCACTGGATTAGCTGGATGGCTTACGAAATTCGGGGATTTGTGGTTAGTTGAATAGGCCACTGGTATGCGCTTCCTATGGGATTCAACTGAATTTGGCCGGGTGCCATGCTTTTGTTTATCAGAAAGACGAGGAGGTGCTAGAGGGCGTATCTGAGATGGAGTATACGCCAAGCGGCTCGTATTAGCCCGGAAGGACATCGATGAGACAGCAATCATCTGCGTGTTTATACCGTCAGTGCTCCTATTTTAGGGTACCAGAGTTGGTAGATAGGTATCGTTTTTGCAGGGAGAAGAAACGGTGAGGTGCTTCCGACGTGAAACTGCATGTAAATAACTGGCGTGCGCCGGTTTCAGAGCTTAGTTTGAAGTTGAGTGTGGGAGAGACGAGCTGGTTTGCTATATGATTTTCTCTTTTTTGAAAAGGACAAAAGTGACATCAAAATAGAATAAATGCGATGGAGTAATTGAATAAACGGCACTTAGGACTCTGATGATGGAGTCGATAGGCATTTAGCATTGTCTGAAATGGACAGGAGGTATTGGTGAAGAGTGAAAATGAAGAACTCAAGATGTTTCGGGTTTTCATGTGGTGATATGGGTAAGGAAATTTATCTCGTTTTCCGCAATGGACGAAACGTTGACATCGGTGCAGATTTCATGAACTCAATACCGTTTCATACATTCGCTCCTCATTTGAGTATGGGTAGCAGATATCAATGAGATAAGGCAAAGTAACCACTATAAATGCTGCGATTTTCAATGCGATAGATGACGGTGATAAAATTCGCAATTATTGGGTAAATTTTTTTATACTGACAAATTTTTAATAATAAAAACGTTTTTTCTAACGAGTGCTTTCTGGAACTGAGAGAGTGACAGCGGGATCCGCATTTCGGCGGGAGTACGGGACTTAATTTCTAACAGTGGATGCGCAGACAGCTGTCCCTTGGAATACTGTCGTAGAAAGGCACCATGATCCACAAGGGGTCTTATTTCAGTGACCCACAACGTTCCATGTAATTAAGGCTTGCAGAGTAGCCAATCAGCTGCTTCGTAGACACATGCTGGACGTTTTTTAGTTCCACTCTGCTGCACCGCCTCATATTCGAACAGACTAGGAAGCAATACTCCAGAATAGGTCCGACGTGAATTCTCAAAAGGTGTAGTTGACTTTCTTTCAAAATCACAGTTCTATGGAACAGTCCCACTAATTTGTTTGCTTTCGCAAATTGTGTGGAAGCATGCTCCGAGAAGTTTAAAGTGCAAGAATAACCAAAGCCCGGGTCTCAAACTTGACATTTGTGAGAGATGATTTGTTTTACGCGTTTGAGTTCTCTTGGAGTATGACGCTTTTGTACCCCAAGATGCTGCTCTTTAGCGGAGAATTCCGTCATTCAGTCGTTTGCCCAGGAACTGAGTGAGGCTAAGTTATGCAAAAGGCTGCATATGGTGGACTCCAAGGCTTCAGGGCGAAAGGTGAAGACAATTTTGTTAACGCCGGCGAAAAGAGAAAGAACGCATAGCTGATGCACAAGAGGAAGAGCAGGGGGTCAGAATGCTGCCTTAGATTACAATGCTGTTCACTAATCTACGTTCAGATATGAAGCCGTTTACTGGTTTCTAGACGAGAAATAAGATAAAAACCACGATAGTTTTAGATCAACAATGCCGTAGGATGCAATTTTATTTAGCAACCTAGGGTAGAATACTATCTAAAGCCTTCGTCATGTCTAAGTGGGTTACTTTAACTGAACCTTCAGTGCTCAGGGCCTTTGTGGCAGCCTTCGGACAGTCAGTCATGCGAGTTCTGCTGGGTTTTTTTATGAAAACCCCATGTTGCCCAGTGCTAATATTTTCAGGTTCCACAAGGCAGGTAACAACACTGTCTTTAATCAGACTTTGCGTAGTTTTGAAGAATATAGATGTGGTTTGTTGGTAGTGCTGTTTTTGTCGTTGCTATTGTTCGATTAGTGTCCGTACTGTTATACTTTTAGCCCTTCAGCTTTTGACTCTTTAATGTTCCGATATACATCCTGAGGTGTCCCTCAGTGTCGATAAACGAACCGGTGAACGGGAAAGCTTCACTCAAGGTTTGAGGGGATACTGAAATCTACCCGGTCAGGAAACTGGGCAATCGTTTTGGAATCAAGCGGAACTTCTTGTGTTCCGACCTAACCCGAAATGAGATAAACCTGACCAGTTAAACTGTACCGCGCTATTTCAAATTTTACTAAGCAGCTCGGCATTATAGAACTGCAAACAGTATTAATTGCTTTGTCAAAAGGAATTTAGGAGATTGAAGACTCCAGAAAATCATCAAGGCCTTCTGATGCAGTAGAAAATCACCCAAGCAGACTTGTTTCCTGCAATCAAGCCCAGAAGAGAATTTCAGAATGTGACCAAACGAGAAGCCAAACTGCAAGAAGGAAGAGGCCATAAGGCAAGAGGCTAAACAGATTAAGACGCCAAAAAATAGTGCCAGGGTAAACGGAACTGCTGGCAAGGTGAACTGGAAAAGAAGTTCTAGGAAACTTCAAGACTGTGCCAAACACCAGTTAAGCCCATATTTTGGCAAACATGTCACCGATTTAATTATGGCTGCCAGCCTAACACAAATGCAGGACCATTCCTTAGTTTTTATTTTCATTATGCTAGCAACGGGCTTAGAGAACTTCTGCATTATCCTGCTTTGAACTCTATGTCCGCTCTCCTTTAGCCTGTGGCTGGTTAGACTAGAACTGTGCAAAGCCAGCCAGAAGATGGGAACTAAAGGCACATTTGCCACCAGTTTGTCGGTATGGGCGAAATGGCCACTCCACTGAGACAATAAGCTCGGGCGTTCTTTATGGAGCTTGTCTCTCGTAGATTCACTTTAGGTGCACCGAAATCTTGCCTAAAGTACTTGATCTCTGAGCCACCCGTATGGGTAGACTGTAGTTTTGTCCAGAATACATCTTATATTAAAAGATCGGTGCACTACGTCTGGCAATATTTCTAGCCTGGGCCAAGTATACAACTTTTACATCAGTGACAGTTTCACATGTTGGCTCATGTCCCTTAAAGTTCAATGGTTTAGCATTCTTGAGACTGACATGTGTGATGGCGCGGAACAAGGAACACCAAAGCTAGTCATTCCCAGAGATAGTTATGTCTCTGTATCATCTATGGAAATACTAACCAAGAGAGAAACATACGAAGCCGGTGGTTCATCAAAACTGGTCGTAATCCAAGGCAACTTTTACCACGAATGTAAAATCTAGAGATTTCTGGGCACTGTGCAAACCCTTCTTACCATGCTGGTCCTCTTAGAACACAACGCTTAAATATCTGTAGCATGTAAAAGAACGTAGGGGCAAAGGCGATAGACGAGCTTCGTTGCGCAGAAATACGCGACTGGTCGATGAACCACTTGAAACTGTGGCTGACCTTCACAAAGTAATAGTCATACTGCCGGCGCGCTCATAAAGTTTGTGCTAGGATTAGACACATGGAATTCAACGTAGGCAGGGAGGTTGTTCTGGAACAATGCTAGTAGAATTTGGTAAACACAGTTAGGGAAAAGGCACATTGCTGAGGTAATCAAAGTGCAGGTGGCCGCGAATAGGAAAATTATAATTAAACCGGACAGTTTGTCACAAGACCGATGAAGTGTGAGAGGCACATCTTCTCAGTCTCATAAGTATACAGCCCATAAAAGAGCCGCGTGCCAAGCTTTTCTAGGCACATGCAGCTGGGCAGCAACAACTTTTTCCGCCGTAACAGGTCTCTGGGATCACTTAGCCCGCGGAAAGAATTTGCATCAGGAGGAATAGATGACGTAGATTGCAGCATGACCATGGAACAGCTTATCCACCTAGAAATGCCATGAAAAAATGAGTGCCCCGTATAACACATAATGAAAGTAGTGACACTGAGTATGAGAGTGGCTAAATGTATGCTACAACAATGATTGGCACCATGTTAAAAAAGTGATCGGGATTAGAGGAGTAGTCCACCAGCCCAGCCGGTATAGCTTTTATGAAGACCTGGGTAAAACTCCGAGTTACCCGTGGCCCTTATGACCCTAAAGACATGGTAACTAACAACGAGGTAGGAGAGATGATGGATAAGACGGTGAGATAATGCTTCGGATCGCCCAGCACTATCAGGAGTTTCAAGGCCTGCCTTTTTCGTCGGGCAAACAAGCACTGCCTTTAATCCCGACGCAGCCGTGGGTAGGTTCCTGCCAAGTAAGCGTTCGGCAGTCCTACATCAACGGCTGGCAAAACCAGCAGTTTTCCAGCTGCAACAGAAAAGCCATAAGATGAGACAAATTTATAGATGGAAGATGAATTAACTTGACCCCCTTTGAACGGACCCTGTTGGAAGATACGACTTATTTAAGAATGCCCATCGGCTAACCGATTGAGGGTTTTGGGACAAACAATCTCCACTGGACGAAGTAAGACCAGCTCCCCAAAATGAGGCCACGTATCTGTCCGTTGCTACAAATCTTGGATCCAGTGACAGTGGTATTTTCCAGTTTTGTGTATGCCATGGGAACAGAGCAGCCAACGATAAATGGCAAAGGATATTAAACAATCCGGATGCAGGAA
>LUCM01002646.1:0-56771 GCA_008360955.1 Fasciolopsis buskii | reverse complement strand
TGACAAATAAACTACGCTTAACAACACTATCCTTCCGGATGCCGACTGATCCCTGCAGTCTCACGGTGCACAAGCGACTGTTGACTGGGATCCAGTCTAAAAGGGCTACCTCAGCCTTCTCACTTAGGACTATCCCTACACCGCGTTGACCCACAGCTTGAGCTGCTTCGTCTCCTGAAGTGCGAAGAAAATATCTTGACGAGACATTTGGCGCAGTCAGTTGAATTACTACACTCGAATCCTGAATTCGTGTTTCACTCACACAGCAGACGTTAATCAAAAGTGAGTCCACTGTCAAAAGAGCTAAACACGCCTGTCGGTCAGCCTGCATTAAAGTGCGCACATTGAAGGAACCCAGATGCAGAGACTGATGAGGCTTGAGAAAATGTGAGCCAGCAAACTGAAAACCAATTACCACACTATTTGACAACGAACCATTGGGAGTATCGGGCGTGTTATCAATGGGGTCACCATGGGTAGGCAGAGAAGGCAAAGAGATTGGATTGGAGAGAGAAGAAACTGACTGAATAAAAGAGAGGGAACTCTGCGTTGATCATTACCCACTCCGCTCGATGTAATGGGCAGTGCAGTGCTGATTATCCTACACCACGGCCGATGAAGTACGGAATTATTTGCAGACGTGTAACTCATGGGGATTGATAGACGGGTACTGCTAGGGAGTCCAGCCGCTAAGCAGAAGAACGATTAGGATTCTCAACCAAAGCCTTTGGTTTTAACAAGAACTTGACCGCAGGGCAGCGGGGTATGTATAGCTGAGTGGAAGCCCGTCTACTTGGATCAATTATTCTTCCACTCGTTTTTCCGACTAAACTGTTAACTCAGATCAACTCCCAACCTGGAGGACCAGGAGACTACTTCGTCAGGCCTCTACCCATTGACCTTCCAGGCATGACTGGACCTTCGGCTTGAGATAAGACATCCTGTATAAGTCGTTGGGTCACGGAGGTAAGCAAGCCGTCACAACAGGTCAAGGTGCGGTCCCGTTGTGACTGTATTATTTGGTATTTCGTTAATTATTAATTTCAATATGCAGTTGCTTCCACAATCCCACCACATGCTTTTCATCAATTTCATCTCTCAAGTCACCTTTTACTTGTCGAATAAAGCCCAGTGTGTGAGCCTCCAATCCTGTTGCTTCGATCTGCGAACGATTCTGCTCAACTCAATGTCATAAAATTTCAGCAGACAAATAAAATCAATGGATCGTATACTGTGCACGGAACGATTTGACCTCTAACTTGTTGTATTTAACGCATCCAAACGATTGATTCATTAATGTAACTCATTCTCCAGTTTTCTTATCTCTGTCGATAATCTCCAGCCCAACAAATTGGACATTAATCAATTACATATCTCTATCCGTTCATGACTACATAGTTTATCGCATTGATTTTCACTGCGCCATCAAGACCTTCGAAACCATATACTTTGGAGCTGAAGAACGAAATTTATTTTCGACTCGTCTTTGCTACATGCAAACAATGATCCAGCCTAATTCTGAGTGAGTCTATGCAAAAGCCGAAGTCACTGAGCAGAGACTGCAAATTCAAGGTTGCTTCTGCCGAAACGCACATGGACTACACCATCCAAGATGGTTTTACATCCGGTTTACAGTCATCCAGTACCTGTCAACGACTGCTGCTTTTGATCAGGCTCGTTCATCAAACATGGCGCCCAGAGATTTTCAGTTGTATCAAGTGAATTCCCCTTTGAATCCTGTATGGAAGATCCCGACCGAATAGATCCAATTAACAATCCTACCGAAAAAAAGAAAAAGCAATATGTCTTTAATCTCGAATTCCAAGTGCTAATTCTGTGAGTTCGTTAGTCACTGTCGTGATTGTGTATGCAAAAACGGTTGTAAGGAACGCCATTTTCGAGAAATCTGACTCCTAAAATCCTTAAGAAAGGCCTATTCTCCGACCGCGATCTATCTGCCATTACTACAGCAGCACCACCACCACAGTTTGGCTGATGCTACCACTGATGTAGTTATCAATAATGTCTCATTGATGCCGGGAAGTAATATTGTAGGTTCGATTGAGATGTATCAGTAGAAAACGGGGAAGTCATGCAACAAAATAAGTGGCTAATATATATCCGACTAGCCACACTTCGGTCATTGCTCCGTCAGTCTGTAGCACAACAATCAACAGTATCCTCGAATCAAACTCAGTTCTTTCGAATCTCTGCTCAGATGTCCTCCTGGGCCGCGACATCCTCGGACTCCATGAAGCTGCTCTACCTATTCCCTTGTTGCTTTTATGGCTGCTACCATTGCGATGTCAGAGCCATTGCTTTTATGAAAGACTGGTGACTGCGCCATAAAACTCTTCTGTCGGAGTATATGTGCTTAAAACAGCTCACCATTCGAACGCCGACCGAGTCAAGGAGACTTAGGGCACATAAAAGACGGTTAACCGGGAACCAGTCCAAGGAGGCCACTTCAGCGCTCCGGCCCAAGACTAACCCTACACCACGTTGACCCGCAGCTTGGGTTGTTTCATCTCTTGAGGTGCGCGGGTAGTATCATGAACAGACATTCAGCGCAGTTAGTTGGATTATACTACTCGAATTCTGAATTCTTGTTTCACTGAGACAGCAGACATCAACCGTCATTGAGTGCATTGTAAGCGCTAAACATGCTTGTTGACCGTCCTGCATGAGAGTGCGCACATTAAAGGAGCCCAGAGTTAGAGGTTGACGAGGTTTGAGACAATGCAAGCCTCCACAGTGAAGAAAACTTACAACGCTATTTAACAATGAGCCATTGCAAGTATCAGTCATTGTATTAGTGGGAGCATTATGGATAAACAAAGGGGGCCAAGGGAAACAGCTGGTAACAGAAGGCAGGTCTTGAAGATTTTGGGATGCTTTTTAGGCTCATACACTGCTTCTCGGGAAAGTTGCGTCCTCCGCACTCCAAGTTTTGTGACGGTAGTGGCCGTCTCATGTCGGAATGCGAACAAAGGCCTCAAAGAAAAGTTGAACACTAGCCAGCAGGCCAGCCATCTTCTTATCTAATCCATTCATGTAACGTCAGGCGACGTAAGACAACAGAAACTTCATCTTGATCCTCTTGACGGACTGAAATCATCTCAAATAATAAGAAACAAGAAGTCACCTTGTTTGTCAGCCTTTCTGAGTCCATTAGCCAGGTTGTTTCTTTGCATCTGGAACTCCCAGGCTTTCCTCGTAGACTGAGCAACCTCTATTCTGCTCACTATGTCAAAGAACGACGAAAATATCTGTGCGAAATACAGAGGTATCACCCTCGTCGATAAAACAGTTGAGGTCTTTGTAATCATTCTGCTAAACCGCTTCGTTGCTGTTCGGAACGCACGAACTCCCTATACCCAGTGTGACTTTCGTCGACGAAGAGGTCGCGTCGACCAGATTTTCACAGTACGTCGAATTCTAGAATAGCATGCTTCATCAACTTCCGTGCAGCACTGAACTTTGTCGACAGACGAACACTCTGGAGCATAATTCGAAGTGGTGGAATGCCGGAGACTGTTAGAGGCATACCCAAGAGCGTGTCCGCGCCTATGGCAAAGAATCTCGAGAATTTCCCTTGATTCTGATGTCCATCATGGTTCTATTTAGTTAGGCTACAGATTGGTTGCGAAGCAACTTCAATAAATTTCGAGGAACACAAATTGGCCACGACTATTGTGCCACTGACTTCGAGTTCACCGACGAAAGTGGGAAAGAGTCTGCAACTGACAGCTTGGTTCTAGACCGGACTGTATGTGGAGCCATGGCTGTTGGTTTGAAAATAAACACATCAAAAACGAAGTTTTCCTCAACTTCGAAAGACCCTTCACCTTTTATCAAAATCAATGGCAAAACTTTTGAGCTTCACTTCAATAATCTAGGCTTTATTATCTAACCGAAAGTGTTTCTATCACTTCGCACAACATCGTGGTCTCGCAGCGAAATAAGCCTCTGTGTGAGGCTTTGCATTTACGAGCTGCCATCTGCCCATTTCTTAGGAACGCATGAGAAGCCTGGACACTAACAGTAAAAGACAAAACAGAACATTCTCGAATAGTGATGCCTCCGTCACGTGGTAAAAATCGAGCGGCATCAGTTCGGTTTGTACAACTATTAAGTTTGCACCAACGTGCACTGATTTTTGCTTCTACCTCATACCATCATCTGCTCAAACAGAAAAATAAAAGAGAAATAATGAAGGTCAAAGACAAAACGGTAATCTGAAGAACTATACTAAAGAAGAAACGCTTCGCATGCAAGAACCCAACAGCTGCGGAGCTCAGCCATATCATATACGGTCTCCAAACAATACTTCGGAGGATCTCGTGGACTCCAACCCCGTAGTCCAACTGCATCTGCACGAGCCGGTCCACTAGTTAAGTTTTTCATACCTTCCACCCATATCGTCGGCTGACCACATCGAACCATCTTCCAGGAAATACCTGCCTTGAAGAACAGTGTACAACGAAAAAGTCGTTCTGTAGGTAGGTATAAAACATGTTTCAATCACCTCAACCTATTCTGACAGTGTCTATTCTAAAGAATGAATTCTAGGACAGTACCTTACAACCAAACTCTGAGTTGCTCACAAAATTCTCACCATATTCTACTAATATCATGAAGACGACGGTGTTCAAACACCAAAAGTCTTCACATACTCTGCTCTCAAACGACCATGTTTCGGAGCCCTAGAGCAATACCGACCTCACTGCTGCTACATGTACTCGGCCTTTGATACATAACTAGGTTTCACGCCGAGGCCATAAATGACTCAAGCTAACAAATGCTAGTCGGGCCTTCTGTGTGCGTGAGGAAATTTTTTCCGATATACGACCACCAGGAGATACAAGTATCCAAGTAACTAAATCTATCCGTATTGTGTTGCCGAGTTTGCTTGATCTATGCACAGACTGAAGCAGAAGACGCAGGTACTAGGAGCATACAGCCTGTGGTCCAGCAGGACACGGACACGCGCTGAAGTTGGGGACAACACTTCGGGCTCGAGCGTTTGAGTACCGTAAACGCACAACGAACGGAACTGCTGCTCCCTTGGATGAGCTGCCAAACAGAACATAATGAAGGCGCGGAATACGAACAGCTGACCCAACCCGCTACCGGAAGAAAGAAGACGAACACGGGACAGCGCCCTGCTTTCATTGCTGAGCCACCAATACAAGTCAGAATTCAAGTGAGCTCTATCGTTTATATAGATTTGCTGTTTGGCCTTAGTGGATACTTGAAACAACCAATCAGAGAATGAGTTCCGATGAATCATTTTGAGGACATAAAAAGTTTTAACCGCGCAATGTTTAAAATAATGGCAGTTCCAAAATAATGGGAAAAGGATAGTTTTTTCTGAAAATTAATCACAGAACCAAAATCTGTGGCACTAAGACCCTTGGATTGTCACCAACCCTGACAATCCAAATCATTGGACTGTTCGACCGCGGTCACAAGTTTTGGCTTCGAATCACTCCAGTCCCGCATATGCATTTTTCATTTCCAGTGTGAAAAGTGCATCCATGCATTTCTAAACAATTTCTCAAATGGATGAGAAATTTTCGCAGCTTGAATCCCTACTGATTAGCAAGTCGCACGCAAATTCTAGGTTATGCAAAAGGATAGAACTATCACCGTGAACATCTCAATAACAAGGTTAAGAAGACAAGGTAAAAACCTCTGTCATTATACCCGTTCACAAAAAAGGTACGCGCCATGACCCTGCAATTACCTTCCAATAAAGCACGCCCCTACAGTTTCTAGGATCATGGAACGTCTGATTAAGAGTAGTCTTACAGCCCAACTTCTGAAACATGAACTTATTAACCGTGGGCATCATGGCTACCTCCGTAATGAAAATCCTGCGCTACTTGCGTGAGTGACTTCCTGAACGCTATTACTAAGGCCCTGAGCACTAGAAGGTCAGTTATGGTAATCTTTTTAGACATTGCAAAGGCTTTCCATGGTGTCTCACCCTAGATTATTAAATAAGGTGGCATCCTACAGCATTGTTGATCCCATTCTGTCCTGGTTTTCTTCTTATCTGTCATTTAGAAAGCAGATAGTGCAAGTAAATGGCTTAAGATCTGAATCTAGATTTGTGTCCAGCGGGGTGACCCAAGACAGCGTCCTGGTCCCGCCGCGCTTCCTTTTGCACGTTAACGGCATCCTCGATGTTATTCCAAGCGGTACCCCTCTTTCTCTTCCCGAACGATATCAAAATTGTCTACACCCTTCGCCCCAAAGCTTTAGAGTCTATTGTAAGTGACATCTCGCAAGACTCAGCGTCGACCAGTTTCTGGGCGAATGACTGGATGATGAAGCCCTCCGTTGGAAAAGCAGCGTCATGGGTACAAATGCGTTAAACCCTCAGTAAGACTCGAGCTTGGAAACCAACCCATCTCCCTTAATGGTCAATTTCGCAAGCTGGGCCCAGATTATTCCTGCACCTTAAATCCCTCCGAGCACGCTCCCGCACAAGTGGCGAGAGCAAATAAATTAGTGGGGCTGTTACACCGAACTCTGAAGTTGAACGAAAGCAAACTACATCTTTTTTGAACCCACGTCAGACCCATTCTGTAGTATTGTTCCCTAGTCTGTTTTAATATGAGGCAATGCGACAGAGGGGCAATTGAAAACGTCCAGCTTGCATTTAGAAAGCAATTGATCGGCTACTCTACGAGCCTGAATTATGTGGAGAGCTATGAGACGCTGGAATTAAATCCCTTTTGGCTCCGGTGCGTAATAGTAAACCTGGTACTATTAAACAGTATTATCACAGGGGACAGATGCGTCTCTGCAACTCGTGTTAGAAGCTCAATCCCGTAATCTCTCCGCAATGCGGATTCCACTATAACTCTCCCAGTTTCAAATGCTTGAGTTAGAGCCAACTTCTTTTTTCGTCACTATGGAACAAACTCCCTCAACAGTTGCGCATTTCGCCACCATTATCTGTTGAATTCAAAAACGAAGCAGGTAGAGTGGTTAGTGTGCCCTTTCTCAATAATCTATACCACCCACATTCATCTAAGCATCCAGTGTATGAAACTGGATTGGGCTTCTAGAAAACTCACTGATGTCACCTTTTCGTTCATTAAGTGAAGTAAATCTCCTTATTCACAACATGTAGAAATCAACCCGGTCTCTGCCGCTCCAAACAGAGCTCCGGCACCAGCACAAACTACTTATTTGCATGCAGTACTACGTCGGAAGCACCTCACCTGCCAAAGCCGTACCTATCGCTCAATGGTCTGACTTCATATCCATTAACCTTATCTTTCTAACTGCGAATAGGGTTGCTCACCCACAACCCTCTCTCATCCACTCATCTAATCAATTCCAACACCGTCGCCAAAGCAATGTGGCAACCATAACCGACCACGGTCTTCTGAAATAAACATTCATTATCATCCCCACCTTTACTTTTCATCAACTCTCTCCAAGCAAAAGAATCTGGCCCGTTGAAGTCACCCTGTTTCTCGCGAAACCAAACGTACCCTCCAGAAAAATTAAGGTCAACCTCTTGGATTCTTCCTTTCCCACTCTTCATCGATACATCTGGCCATTTTAGACAGTTCGCACCTCATACCACCTCCACGAAAATAGAGCCCTGCCTGGTACCACCTCTTCCCCTAGTGACCGTTTCCATCTACCACACCGCTGGCCGGATCATTTTTGTATTTTTAGCCAACATCCACATATTTTGGTTTGCACTATGCGCTCTAGTATCCTCCTTCTCTGAGCCGCTCGTAAGGTTGATGGCTTCTTAAATCGCAGCTGGCAGCTTGGATAGACCGCCATCCGTCTTTTTCGCTCCCTTCCAGGCCTCATAATTCTGCTTGGATGGAAACGATTACCCCATGCTCTGGTTGCCGCGGTTTCGGCTCGCCCGCGCTTATCCATTCCTGGAAAAACCAATCTCATTACCCAACCAATACCATACTTGAATTACGCCCCCCCATACCACGAGTTTACCGGCGTTACCACGATACTGCGGGGTGCGGTCACATCCACCGCCTTGGCCGGCGCACAACGGGCGGGCAGCTCAGCTGCAGCGGTGTGGGTGCATCTAGGTTGGCAGATTGTACCTCCTGCGTTCACCCTCAAACACTGTTTTTCAGGTTGGGTGGCCAGCACTCAGTCAGCTCCACCCACTAGCACTGTTGTGGCGAACAGCACTTTAGCTCCCACGTTCACGTGCAACATTTAGTACTGGCTTCCTCTTGCTCCTGTCCGAAATTCTTCTGCCAAAACCATACAAAACGGACGCACGAAGGGCAGCATTTTTATTGGCATCTGATATGGACCGACGTTCACAATGCATCTTGACATTCGAAAACAGCTGAGGACAGTCATTTTTCATCTCCATTTCTTTATCACTTACACATTAATCTTCATCCTCACCATATAACACTCTCGAGTTTCGAGGATCCCGGCAAACTGGCGACGGCAGCCTTTGCCATCATGCCATATTTCGCCCCCGCGATACGTACGTTTGATGCATTCAAACGCAGTGCATGACTGGTAATCAGCCACAGAAAACATTTGGAAATCATTATTTAGCTTCGATTTAAAACTCGAAACATTGTGCCCAGCAAATCACATCGTGTGTTGTGATCTTGTGACCGAAAACACATTGCATTACATGTCTTGTTTCTGTTTTCCGTGTCTGCAATGTGCTTTCCCTGCACAACTTTGATTTTGCCTTGCGTATGACGCTCGTATATCGGGAAATATACACCAAGTAACTAACTAACCAAATACCTCAACTCAACAAGGCGATCGAATTCGTTATACCCATCGGCGGGGAAGCGAAGCATATTGCAAGAGACTTTAATGCTCCTAAGATCTGCTGGTCCACCAAGAATGCCCCTTCGCTTTGTTCGTAAAACCCACATAGGAGGATGGACGCAGCATGCCTCAAACCCCACGAGATGAAATACTACCCTTGACCTCGTATTCACCCACGGTTTCCTTAATGTTGATAACTTCGTGCTGGATAACGTTCCAGGCAGTACCCACAAAATGGTCTCCAGCTTTCTTCATATTCCTCCCCGACCCCCAACATCCGCAGCCGCTACCCAGTCCCCAAGCGTCTCTTACAAGTTGGTAAACTGGGCTGGTTTGACTGCCGCTCTACAGAGCCTTGACTGGTCTGACTTTTCCTTTTATCCGGCTCCCAAGGGGCTGCCGATGTCTTATAAGCAAATTTATACTCTGTTGTTAAAAACCACACTCCCCATACAGCTCAACCCTGGGCAATGAATACATGAAAAGAAGACTCCAAAACTATAGAGTATCTACAAGTAAACCTTAGACGTCTCCATATGGCTGGGGATAAATTAACTTGAAAACGACCCGCTTGCTGCATTCGAGGACCAACTTTGTAAGCAGGAAGAAACTGACCTTCAACAATCGAATCCCTGTCCGCATTTTGCCAGACTTCTGCGGTCCCGCACCATTTGCAATAAGTCTAGCACACCTCTGAACATCATATACAACAGCCAGCAGCTTGATGACCCGAAGGAAATTGCCGGGGCTTTTAACTCATACTTCACTTTGCCCTCATTACCGCCCTCGCCACCAATTTACCCACCCTCCCTAGGCTAATATCAAATTCATTCGTCCATGGTGTTTAATACGGAGAAAATAGAGAAGGCTCATGCTATTGTCAAACCATTTAACCGACCTGGCCCAAACGATTCTCCCTCTGCTCTATTCCGCTTCGGCAAACCCGAAATTGCAATTTTTAAATCTGTTTGCTACCTCGATGTCCACTGAAGTATCTCCCGTTCAGTGGAGAGTTTCCACCATTGTTCGTTTTAACAAAAATGGACCACTGTACCACCCACAAAACAACCGTTTAGTAAATCAGACACCCATCCTGGCCAAACTCATGGAGAGACTTGTCAAGGAACAGCCAATTGGCTTTCTCACGACCAACGACCTAATTGGGGAACCTCAACATGGTTTTCTTGAGCACATATCCTGTGCTTTATGCCATTATACTTTTTTGATCTGGTCAGTCTAAATGTCGATAGGAAAAACGCCAATATAATTATCTTCCTTGAAATGATCAAGGCGTTTGATCAGGTGCCCCATGAATGATTGTCACTAAAAATGAAATCCTATGGCTCAGCAGATCCGCTGTAGTTTTGGCTAGCCTTCTATCTTAACGATCGTCCCGAAGTAGTAAGTATCAATGGAACCTTATCACCATCTCAGCCAATAACTAGCGGTGCAATACAAGGTAGTCCTTGGCCCCTTAAAAATCGTACTTTTCGTAAACGACTTCTTTCAAGCAACATGTTAAAGCACACCCTTCTTATTCGCCGACGACATCAATATAATATCTTCCTTCGAGCCGTCTTCTTTACCCCAAACTATTGCCAATATCATGGAGGATTAAAACTCATTTGACGAATGGTGTGTACAACGGGCAGACAGGACTAATGGCATCACCCTTAAAACATTCCGCACTCTAAAATGTGGGCTCATGTTACACAAATCACAGTGTAGACCGCAATTGGAGTACTGCCCGATCATTTTCATGAACATGCTCAAAGTTGATCGTGTTGCGATAGAAAAAGTACAACGGACATTCACAGGAAAACCTCTCGGTTCAACATCAAGCTTCGGTTACAGAGAACGATGCGAGCTGCCACAACTAGACCCCCTTTTGTTATGTTGTGTCAAACGTAACCCAACATTCGTTTTTGGGCTTCTAAGGTCAGAAGCACACGGCTGGACAACCCATCCGATTCGCTAATGAGCGTATATACCATTTTCTCTTGGGAGGGCACCTTCAAAAGTGTCTTTTAGGTCATAGTTCTTCACAGTTGTTTACTCTACCCTGTGGAATAGATTATCGGACCATGTCCGGTCTTGGCAGATTCAAACAGAATCCAAGATTTTATTTTCCGAATTTCATAACGTATCCTCATTCCTCAGCTTAACTGGGACCAACATCAGTCCAGACCAAGCGTTCGAAAGCCACCTAGAATTTTAGCGCAACTTCTTAGCCCAATATTTTATTCACGCGAACAACCTGAGGTCGGATGATACCTCTATTTCTCCCCTGTTTTGGATCAACTTGATGAAAAGCCGCCACTTTTATTCGCATATATAACCAGAACTATCAACCATTCCATTCTAAGGAACAAAAGACAAACGTATCCGCTGAATCAGGTTGACCTCAGCAACCAAATCATATTCGGGCTGCGAACAAATGGGCCACCTTCTGCAACGGATATGATGCCATCAGCCCATAACTGACCCTGAGAAAAGGAAAGCCCAGACTGCCCTTGCTCGTTAGGTAAGCATCTGGCTGCTTTTCTGGACGGCCTGGGGAAGTGGCGTCGCGGAATGTCCACTTGTGCTTCACCGCCCAATCCTCTATTTTTCAACATGCCCCTTTCCTCCCAACCGCACACCTGGTACTTATGCCGACGTCTAGAACAACTGCCGTCGTTCTTCTTTCTTAATTATTCATGCAAGCTTACTAGAACTACTATGTGGTACAAGTTGCTATCGTCCTCCTCAAACACAAATTTGTGATCCCATATTATCATTCTTCTCCCTTCTCTCCTCTTTATGAATTCCTGTGGCAAATCCTGCCCTGGCATCCAACCCACGCTGCCATTCGCGACCCATTCAGTTGCGCCCTTTCTTGGCAATCGGAAGTAGTAAACATCGGTGGTTGACCGCATGATCAGTTATAACTGATCCCCTGCAGCATGCAAACCAGGCAAGTTCTACAAACAGAACAAATAGAGACTTTATTCCCTCGCCATTGCGCTAGCCGTCCTATCAGATCACTGTAATCTGCATCTGCGAAGGTGTCAACGATGAAATAGGAACGCGTTACAAATAAGGACCATGAAGCCTAGGACTGACTGAGCCATATAACCTATACGGAGTAAGCAGACGGCGTTTGTTGCGCACTTCCCCTCAACGGAACACTACCTGCTGCGCATTTCAAGACAGTCGTTCGGTCCCTGTAATCTTCGCAAGTAACTGACTGTTATCGCTGTTTCTATTTTTGCTTACTTACTTTAACACCAGCTGGAAGAAATTCCAGACTGCCCTCTCTCTCCGGCTCTTCTACAGGCTTGCCAACGACCACAGATGCAATGCAACTTCTCAACGAAAGCTCCGCTCCATCCTTTGCTCTGGTTGCCTGTCCCCTGCCATCTGTACCTGACTCTCCAGTACCTGACCGCGTAACCCTATTACAAACAAATTAACGCTAATGACTCCCTGGGTGCCTAATCTCAGATTAATCATGACGATTGGCCAAAACAGTGATACTAACACTACCTAAATGCTGCGCAATCCCCAAGCGTCCAAACCCCCACCGCCGCGGAACACCAAAATCGTCCGTAATAAAAACAAAGTCAACAAACAAGTCGTTCATACTAAGTGTATTTAAGGACTGATTGTAATTCTTACATGTACCCTTTTGCTTCCAGTCACATCGGTGCACTCCCAGCCGCATAAGCCCAGCAACCAATCCTGTGAATTCCATTGTCTCTCCTTCCAAATTTCTTCATATAATTTTGCCCCGTAAATAGTTTAATTCAGCTCTGAAGGTTTTCCGCTGTTTTACAATCAGCATTATTTTGACTTCTGAATGTTGACAATTGCAATTCTCTACTCACTCCATTTGATACTCACTATGGTTTTGAATCATCTCCATCCCGATGCCACATCCATATTGATCTTCATTTTCGCCGAATAACCCTCCTTATTTTTGAGTAACCCGGCCAGTTGACGACGCCCACCATTGCTTCTCAGCCAAATTTAGCGCCTACAGTACGCACCTTTGGTGCCTTTAATCACGGACTGACTCGCAGTGCACGACTCGTAGTGAGCCCCAGAAAGTTTTGGCGAAGGATTATCTAGCTTTGGTTTGAAAGCTGGAAAACTCGTTTTTAGCTAATGACATTGCTCGTTATGTTCATGAGAGCACAAACACATTGAATGTTCACGACTGAATTTGCGTTTTCTGTGTCCACTTTTTGTAAATTTTATTCTGCCTTGCGCATGCCGCTGGAATGCCGGGAATTATACACCTTATTATTATTACCATTATTATTAACCCCGACACTTGACTGCTACAAGAAAAATGTAGTCGGAAGCGATAGAAGTTTGAGTACACTTTGACAGGACCGTGCGAGCGAAGCGTGCGTGAGTAATGCGCAAATGGCGACCGCCCTTGGCGGTCAACGTTTGGTTAAGAAAGATATCCGGAGGAACAAATCCATGTTCCGCTACAGGAGCCTCATCTTAGAAGACCGTCGGAGAAGGGCTTCGATTGGGACCACAAGGAGCAAGCCGGGAACTGGCGGATGTCTTGGGACTTAGCATTGATCGCCAATCGGAGAATTTTCCGTTCTGCTGGTGGTCCTGTGGGTGTTAGTTGTTGGGAGCTGACCGTGCCTCGGACACCCAACCTGAAATCACCGTAGGAGGTGAACACAGCAGGTGTGCTCCCCCGGCCTAGCTGCGCCCGCACACCGCTGCAGCCGAGCTGGCCGACCGATAAGCTTCGATCTAAACGGTGGATCTGGCCACGTCCCACACCCGCAGGCCTCGCCCTCTTCCAGAATCTTCTCCATGCGGGTTTGAACGAGTTTCTGACCTCGGGTTCTCCTCGTCCCCTGGTGCGTGCATGGTGTCGACCATGGGACCGTTGGTTGCCCTGCCGGGGTCCGCAGAATCGCCTTGGCCCTGGGCTTCTTCTGAGGGAGTAAGACAAAGGCAAACTGGTGGAAACCGTGCTGGTGAGCACCGGTGGAAGTTCGACTCCGTGGCAGACACTGTACTGCATTCGGTTTTGCCCTTGTCGTTTTCACATTAGGATGGTATGCACATCGGTGCATACATTATCGCAACAAACATGTGCCGGCCTGCCAGGTGTTCTTACGTCATTACAAAATGAAACAGCATTCGACAAATCGGCATGGAAATGTTAACAAAATCATGAAAACGAATAGACTGCCTTACCTTGCGGCCGCTACGGCTGTCTCGCACATCAGGTAATTCTGGTGTGATGGGTGGCGCTGTGGCTCTGTTCCCACCAGAAGTCAATGCGAGCAACGCTGGTAAAGGCTGGACTAGACCGCTTGAAGCAACGGCCGAATCCGTTGGCCCTCAGCAGGAGAAGTCCAAGTAAAAACAGCATTCTTTGAAGCTTCGTAACTGCAAAAAAATTCTATGGCAGCTCCAAATGGAAGCGCCACATCTAGAGGAAGATGACCAAGGTCTTGACGCATCTAGGATGACTTACGCAGCGGATTATTCTGTAATGCTCGAACTCCGGTTCAACTTAAGCGAGGCAAGGTTGAGGATCGGGCGGAGCAAAGGAAGACGCAGGAGGGTTTGAACCCTACTGTTCAGTCTGGAGACGGTTTTCGCCCCATGAACATCTTGCCGTTTATTGAAAAATAATCACGTGAATGAAAGATGGCGGAAGCCATCGATAGGAAGCGTATTTGGTCAAATCTATGTGAAAAACATTCTGAAATAAAACATTCTGAAAAACCGCGGCAAACAGAGAGTCAGCAGATATAATAGAAGTTCATTTGGCCAGTCAATTACGTCAGGCTCACCAATTTGTAGAACTGATTGTCCTTACGCGAATCTCGTATTAAGTTTGTATGCTCTTAACCTTTGTGACCGCTCGTGCATCACTCTTACTCGGCTCCGTACGATCGCAATACTGGCAACCGCAACAACTTACCGTGCAAGAAAAAAACAGTCGGAAGCTGTAGGTGGTTGAGTATATTTGGACTGGAGCGTGCCAGCAGTGCGTGCATGAGCAACGCACAAGTGGCAACCGCGCTTGGCGGTCAACGTTCGGTCAAACAAAAATCTGGAGGAACAAATCCAAGTTCCGGTACAAATGAAGGCTCGATACTAAATGAGGTGCACAGGCTGCGCCTGTCGGTGCATACACGTAGATATGGTTTCATCCTTATCACTGAGACATAGCTGATCGACAATGCCCCCGACAGAGACATTGCTTTAATTGGTTACAGTGTTTTCGGGAAAGACAGAATAAATAAGCTCGTGGGAGGCTCTGTCATATACACAAGAGACACCCTTTCAACATCATGGTACAATTACCTTACCTCTAATAAACTGAAAGATTCTATTTGGCTAAATGTGGCTGTTGGGCATCAGGACTTACTGATTGGTTGCATCAACCATCACCCTAGTACGCATCAGTCAGAGTTCTTACCACTAATTGATGCGTTTGACGCGGCCACCGACCTCCCATGTCCTAAGCTAGTAGCAGGCAACTTCAACGCTCCAGGGATTGTTGGTCTTCTTTCTCCTTCCCAAAATATCTTTCTGCGTTTGTTTCTAGTGTGCGACTGGGTGGGTGGGCGCAACATGTTTTATTACACACAACGATCGACAGTATTCTTGATCTTCTCTTCACAACTGGCCTAACACAGGTGCGCACATCTATAGGCAATAGTTTGCTCAGATATGATCATTCCCAAATTGTTTGCAAGTTCTCAGTTTTGACGTCCGTTATCTCCTCCTCAGCATCCATAAAAACCATACCACAGAGCCTCACGGAGCCATCTTCCCTTCATAATTCGTAGCCAAAATGGGGACAGTTTCTCTCTATCGATGGATCCCCAACTGGCCACCAACCAGTTTTACGCAACTCAAGTGTGGGCCTTGATCTAATCACTCCAATCCATGTGGCACAATCCCAAAATAATTGAGCACCATGCACTGCCTCAAAAAATGTATTTCTTAATGCAAACAAGATTCAAGAAAACAAAGGACTTCGCTCTGATGTTGCGAATGAACCGCCTATTCAAGGAGATTAAGACACTTCTAGATTCTCTGCAAAAGAAGAAGGAACTTCAATCGTTACACTCTACAAACAAGGCCGCAACACTGGCAAAACTACTGAGAACTAACAACTCCCTACCTAGTACGCACATCACGTCTGTCATATTCAAGGGCACGTGCACAAATGACCATCTATTGATATCAGAGGATTTCATTGATTATTTCGCTGCCTCTATGGCAACGGACAACAACACCATCACACCGGACATTCATTCAGTCTCCTCTGCCTCCTCTCTAAGATTTCCTTTCCAACGAAGTGATAGTAAACCACTGTTGTCAAAAGTTAGACCATCTTTCCACGTAGGGCCAGGCGAACTTCCACCAGCCCTCTTCAAATTTAGATGTGCAGACATCCCTATACTTTTTTCCAATCTATTTAATTTTTTCTTCAAATTGTGGCACTTTCCTCCAGCAATAGAAAACTTCTGTCATTGTCCCAATTCACAAAAACGGTTCCAAGCAGAAGCCATCTAATTACAGACCCATCAATCACACCCCAGTTGTCTCTCGCAATATAGAAAGACTGATAAAAAGTGAGTTAACTACTTACTTATTGGATCATGACCATATTAATGCCGGCCACCATGGTTTCCTTCAAGGTAAATCGTGTTCTGTGTGCATGACTGATTTCCTAAATATAGTGACGAAGGCCACCAACGACGGGAAGTCGGTGGTGGTGATTTTCCTAGATATGGCAATAGCTTTTGATTGCGTATTCCATCGCAAGCTTCCCAGGAACGTCAAGAGCTAGGGTATAACAACCTCCCTTCTTGCTTGGTTCTCCTCTTATTCTGCCTCTAGAATGCAGCTGGTGAATTTAAATGGAACCTATCCAAGCCCCGCCCGATTACAGGCGGGGTTATTCAAGGAAGTGTACTAGGTTCACTACTGTTTCTGCTGTACATCAACATTTTTCACATCATTAGGCATAGTATTCCTTTATCGTTTGCAGACAATATAAAAATTTTATGTAAGTTTCCACCTTGTCACCTCAACACCGTCATAGATAATGTAAAAAATTATCTACCATCGCTTGATTCATGGTGCGCAGCTTGGTCGATGAAATTCTCGGCCAACAAAAGCAGTACACTCACACACAAATGCCAAATTCTTATAGGAATCTTTGAAATCAACCAAGAAATCATTTCTTCTCACACCATCAGAGAACTGGGTTTGCATTACTCCAGCACATTCAACTGCTCGGAACGCACCCTGATACAGTTGCAAAAGCTAAGAGACTAACTGGGTTGGTGCAAAGAAATTTTAGAAACCAGAATAGCAAGTTGTCAATGTGTAAATCGCGCGGAAGACCTATCCTGGACTGCTGTTTCATCGTATGTTTCAACATGCGGCAAAGTAAGAATCAAGATTGAGAATGCCCAACGAACAATTGCAAAACGACTTCTGGGCTACCCTTTCTCGCTAATCTACATTGAACGTTGCAAAAAACTAAACCTCGATGCATTATGGCTGCGTCGAGTTCACATCAACCTCTCCCTTTTTATTAGAGTATCGGTTAACTTGTGTGCATCTCCGCACCCCGAGAAAGACATAACTTTTCCTGTGGCTTGCGTCGAGCTGAGTTCTTGGTTTCAGTTCCCATGTCGAAGATAGCACTTGGGAAAAACTTCTTTATTTTCGAATATTCCTCACTGTGGAATAAACTGCCCCAAAACAAGGATGATTTCTCCTGCCTCCGTTACACTTAAAAATAAAATTAAGAAGGCAATAACCGTACAAAATTTGCTAAGCTTGCACGACCCTTAGACTCCAACAGAAAGAGCCTATGAGTCGGGCAAAGGGTAGTGAGTTAATGCAACGCTCGAAGTCTTATCTCAAACCACTCAACTATGTCTGGTCATTTTTTATTCCCGGTAGCTTCCACTGGTACAAGTCACTGTAGGTATAGACAGAAATGAAACAATTCGGCGCAATTTTTCATCTAAAATGCTGTCCCATTTAGTGCGTATGTGGCAAAGCATATATACGGATGCTCATACCACGTTCTCGCTTACTCCCAGACTAATATTTAATGCCTTAAACTTAACCCTTTCTAATGCATGAGTTTTTAAATTTGACCATTCCAGGCGAGGAGTTCGACATCTGCTGCCTCATTCTACACAATATTCATCACTCCTCGTTCTTAGATTTGCGCGCATCATAACCCTGAGCTGAAATACCTTCAGACTGCCATCTCTCCCTTTTTCCGTTCCAGTTGTGTGCGTTTGCACTGGTGTTTTGCCAAGGGTCTACCATCCAGTTTCTGGCCCCATCCTCGCCCGTCTCAACACACCGTGAATGCAAGCTGACCCAAGGCCTCGGATCAACTATCCCAGGACGGACAAATTTGCCCTGCTCCATGGTTGTGGTGACGTGGACATTACTTCTAATCCGCATGATTCACCAGTGTAAACTGATGACCCTGTTGCACGTCTGTTAGGATATCGAGGCCACATAATCCTATCCACAATGCTTGCGATTCTCCGAGTGGACAAGTCTTCGCAACTGCACAAATTTACTGCTGGAGCTACCCGCCCGTGGCTAACATGCCCGCCACGTTGACATCTAATCGCCACCCGCACTTAGATCCCTATTCCAGATGCCGCTACCATCGTCTACCGCAAACATCACCCCCCCCCAGTTTTACCCTCAAAAACGGCACCTATCTCTGTCTCAGTGATTTCTATTAGCTAAGAACCCAAAACGCAAACAAAGGAGCAAAGAAATCCGTTTTTGTTTCACATTGGCTCACCAGCGTCAGATATATTATTCAAAGCACATCAGATCAATCCTCACTCCTCAGTGCCGACGACTTTTTCTATTCTTCATGTCTTCGAACAATGGTTAGCCAAAACCCTTCACTAGTGTCCTTCGTCCCTCCGCATTTTCAAAAGGCCTCCGATTATTTTCTTGGCTCCAGGCTCCATGGTACGATGGCCGACGCACTTTTTCGTACCCGTTTCAATACAGGGTACCTATAGGCCATCAACACTCTTCCCTCCAGCTGTTTTGGTCCGTTGACAGGTTTCTACGTCGCACTCAAGATCTTTGGAGTCTTCTTTCATGGCAGTTTAACATTTATGTCCATTCTATAGACCCGTTAAATCCGAATACCGCAGACACGTCCACGCCCGCCGCCATCGTCCAGTTGAACTGCACCTGCGATACGCATTGCTGGTGCGTACAAACACCGTGTTCCTCTTGATATGCCAGTTTTGCTATTTCTTCTCCTTTTGTGCCCAAATGTTTATTTGTTTGCTCAATGTGACTTGCAATACCCCTGTACATTTGATCATGCAACTGAGCATGCCTCTCGAGGTATCCGAGAAATATGCGATTATAAATAAATGTACATAACACATGGAGTGCACAATACATAGTAGTAGGCAATGTGCAAAATTCCTGCTCAGTCTTCTTGGCAAAGAATTTTAGTCACTTTGCTTCCCAGGGCTCATTTATTCCCCCGCCCATCCCCCAGCCATTGATATGTTCATATTTTCTGTGTGCTCTCAACTCTCGACGACCAGTATGTCGGCAATCTCTGCATTCCACCCAGGTGAATCAACTGCCATAACTTGTATAGTCTGAATGGTACATAACTGTTTATCATCCTATGCCTATAGAATGACTTTTTGTATGCATGCTAGCGTATGCATGTATTCATTTATTACTCCGTCTCTTTGCACTGTCCGATTCTATCACCCTCAGCCTGGTGGTCTGATCTCAGCAACCTTTGTGGTGTCGCAGAATCTATGCCGAGGATTCTGGTAGTTGCTCCGTCGGTAACACATGACCTGGGCCTTTTTCTCTCAGCCCATATATAACACTGCTGAAGAAATTCCCACAATGCTCACATTTGCTGTTCTGTTCTTCCATGTGTGCAACCGGACGAGGATGAATTGCAAAGCCAGCGTCAGCTTCCTAACCCGGCCATGTTTGGCAGCTATTGCAAGGCGTGCACTTGATGTGATACCAACTTGGAGCTGGCGTGATTGCCGACCGTCAGAAAACTGTTCAAGACGGCGCAGTCCTGATGTTCCAAAAAGTGTTCTTCCGCATGGCTCCAACAACCAAAGTCCAGATAGTTGTTTTGCAGTTCCTATCTCATTCAAGAGGTAAACGTTTTCTCGCGTCCACCTTCATTAACTTTCACTAATTACGAGGACTTTCTCCCCATTTTTTCCTCGATCTGCTTGGTTCTGACAGCGCCAAGATCCGGCGCTCTGACCGGCGCGCATCAGGAAGGGAGTTTGCCCCCAAAGGTATGCTGAGGTTTCTAGGTTAGCTGATCACACCTTCGCTCAGCTCTTAAAGGTATTGTGCAATTTTGGAGTAGAAAAAACGACCCATCTTTTTACAAGGCAGCGTTATGATTAACACATCTCTAGCCCCGTTTTTTGAGTGTACCCTTGAGAACTGGCATTCCGCTCGACTAGTCATCCAGCAAGCTCTCTTTCCTCTGCGCAATATGGGAACCACAGCAAACAATTTATTTTTGTTGTTGTACACAGCAAAGTAAGGATTACTTTATATCCCTCCAAGATTTCTCTACCTTTACGTCAGTATCCATCTTGTCTCCGAATTCCAACCACCCATGAGCTATATTTCGTGGCAGATAGCTCCATCCGGATCTATTTTTCCCCCTTACTGACGGTCAGAGCTCCCCACATGAGTTCCTCTTCGTTTGATGCACCAGGCTGAGGGTTACAGAATGACATCCAACTGCACTGCTTCTGCGAATGAGGTACAATTAGATGAACATACGCACCTTCGAAATATATCTTGCTCTCATCTATCTTCAACCAGGCTTTCTCCTGGACAGTCCACCTATCACAGTTTTACTTCCCGTGTATCTGTCACCAGCATCTCGTCAGCTTTAACTCTCAACAGACTTCTCTTTTGTGCGACATGTCGGGTACAAGGTTATCGCAAATTTCGGTTTTATTCTCAGGAACCATGTCATTCATGCTCAGCCTACTACCCACTAACTATCTTTGCGCTTTTATCCGAAATGGCGGCCTACATTACATGCCACGAGCCGGTCAGCCAACCCTGACTCGACCTCTACTCGCAACGCTACCTTCTCTTTAACGTCATGATATGCATCTTGCGACTTTGTTTTATGTTAGTGTTTATTCTACTTGTTTTCCTTTCTTTGCGAATGAAAGCGTTTTGTCATTCCTATGGTTATTCACTAAAAGCATGCACGTTACCAGCGTCTACGTTATTCCCGAGAAATGAAGCAATAACACAGCAGGTAAGCGATACTCGAGATGATATGGCGTCTACGGAAAACCCCCTTGATATATCAAGCTAGGTGTTTGCAACGGCTGGAATGTTGTATGTGGATTCATGTCCTGGGAACAGAGTCCACTGAATGTCTAATGAAAATGCATCTGATGGTCGAGCGACAGCAATACACCTTTAGCCTGGTGGCCACTGTCAGTTCTAGGTTCAACTGGCCGGAGTTGCCATCTGTAGTTCAGGCCCAGAAGTCAGGGTAGTTTATCTCCGCTGGTTCAAATAAACTGACTGATGCAGACATACTCAGTGGAGGCCAAAATGTGATGGTCATCGTTTTTTGCAGCAAGGATAATTTTCTCCAGGGCTCTTATTTCGCTTATGAGTCTGTGCGGTAGTTAATAAAAGGATGGCGCATCAGAAGTGCAAGACATCCTCATGGATTTATAACATCGTTTTCGTCAATAATTGCTAATCCGCAGCTTCTGTTTCTAAAGCAAGACTATAGTGCGAATGAAGGAGGGACCATGGACTTATTTGCACGGCATTACTGGCATGCTTAATTTCCTAATCATCGGAACTAGTGAAAGATCCGAGCACCTCCTTTATTCTTCCTAGTCCCTTGTGTAGAGCGTGAGAGCTGACGATATATTGCGACGAGCAGCACCACAATGTGCAGAAATGGTGTTTATAAACTTCGGAGAATGTCTGGCTAAAGCCAAAACAGACGCACTCGTTGGGTCAACGTTATTCTGCACACTTGGTGGTGGCTTTCCTGACTGGCAAAGTCTCACCTAGGATCACTCCTCTTCAGGTTTAGCTGGAAGCTCACAACGGGTCACTTCCGTCATCAAAGAACATAGGGTATTTTGGGTCTGATGGTACCAAATTTCTCATGTTTGCTCCGTGCTACGGCAAAGGATGAGCCACATGCTAAACAAAATACGTGAGCATGAGCAGTTGATTCGCTGACCAACGCGCCAGTCTGTTTGGCTTACAGGTCTGTCCCCGTATCTTCAGGTGAACTAGAAAACTGCGGGAGGGGCATTTCGATCGATCGCCTTTGTCGATTTTCCATTGAATTCACAACTCTTGAACGCGTAAAGTTTTCATTTCGGCTAATAACCAGGCACATGCTGCCAAGCCTACTGAGCTTCTTTACCACTTAGTTGCCGCTGGGGACCCGAAGGGTTTGCCCTGGGCCTGCCAGTTTCGCAGGACTGACTCGGCCAGGTGACTGGGCACGAAGTTATGCGGTTTCGCCCAGGAGTTATGTGACGTCTGCAGCTGTGAAAGCATCGGGCTTGTTTCCGACGGAAGGCTAGCGGAAGGTATATGCTGATGGCGCTTTCCCTCCAGTTGTGGACTGTCACAAAGTTCCTATCTGAGCAATTTGTCCTCTTTGTAAGTGGGCAGGCAAGCACGGTGGCGGAGGTTGTAATTATTTTCTTAGAATTCCATCCGTGAACTCTTACAGGTTTCGGTGTGCACATGGTGTTGCACTTTTTTTAACAGCCAGACAAATGTGCTGCTGGTGCATGTAATGCACTGTTTTGGAGGGCTCAGAAAGATAATGATAAGAAACTAGAGGCTTTGGGACTGCCTCGTTGCCGGGTAATCCGTTTATGCAGTCAGAGCTCATTCAGCCAGAAGTTCGTCTTTAAAGCTTTGTGGTGTAGGGGAGAACTACCGGTATTGCTTCATGGCACTTGTGGTTGTCATTTTACGACGAAACCGCTTTTAACTATCGGTTGGCTAAAGGATCGCAAGCAATAGTATGGGTCCGCGTGATTGCGTAAGAAGGCCACTAGGAGAATCTTCAAAATGCAGACCACGGTCGGTGACTGCTACCCGTGAAAGCTCAAATGTAGCCACCCAGCGGTCTGGAAGGGCTCGGACTATGGATTTGCCAGTAACTTTTGGCAATGGGGCCACCAACGTCAATTTAATGAATTGATCCAAGCAAGCTTCCGAATAAGTGCAGCTCGTGAATGGTGGAAATGGGACCAGGTCATGGACACAGTGTTTCAGGCTCGAGAACCTGTTTGGTAAAATCAGGCCGGGGGAGCTTTGGTATGCCTGTTTATCTTTAGTTCTCGTTGATGCATCCAGTTACTAACGCAGCTCATCACAAATCAGATTTTGTAAGTTTCACCGGGTGGCAAATAATTTAGAAGCTTTTATGTCTGGGTGATAAAGGTTATGCAATTTGTCGAAAATACTCCGCTGATGAGCTGTGGGACTGCAAGTCTGGGTTGTAGTTTGCACAATTTTACGATCATTGTGGGATGTTGATGGACTTCGAAAGTGTTTACCTGGCCGGTGACAAATGCCCGCCTGTCCTCGATTTTCCGTACACTTGTTGCGCTCTTCCTCACATTTTGCCCTATGCGGGGTCGCCAATTTCGGTTTCAAATCTTTGATTTTTCTGATTAAGCACGTGGCTAGTTATTGCATTATCTTCTGTTGGCCCACAGGTTATGGTGAAACATTTGACCTGCCTCTGTGGCTTTTCGTCTAGTATGGGATAGTCAACCCCTAGATGGGTATTGTTTCCTGGATGTTCTATTGTTTCATTGCAATTAAAATTAATGTCTTAGTCGGAACAAAAGAAATCTTCGTTTTTTATCCCATTTCCGTTGTGATTTGAGAACCGGACCCAGTGAGCTTATTAGAATGAGCTGCATGCCTAAGCTTGTGCATCTCTAGTTCAGAATACCGTAAGGGGTGCGTCCCATGCAATCTGTCCTTCGCCGAACGAAGCGAAGCCGTTTTCAGCAACATTGGCTAGGTTTGGGCCGAGTGGTTCAGCTCCGGATGTTTTTCTTCTTCGGCCGCAGCATATTCGCCATTGACCGGTTCCGAGTTTTCAAACTCCAAGCCGTTGGCACGAGGCGACGCGTTGGCAACTGGATTATTGATATTTAAGATGTAACGTTATCGTCTCCCAGGATTCATGAACTAAGGATAAGTCTGCAGTAGCTCGTGTAGTAAAAACCGTGGTTCTGTTGCAAGTTTCGGCTACGGATTCGCCACCTTCTGGTGAATGGCTAGCGTTGAATCTAAAGAGACATAGCCAGAATCTTCCTGACGAGGGTAATTTGTCTAGTCCAAGTTGGTCAAAAACTGGCCGGAGGGGGAACATCTTTTACTGGGCACTTTCTAGACCTTATTGCATAAAGCAACTGCGGTTTTATCAAGCATATCATTTGCCAGCGCCATCGTACCCTGTGTTTGAGTTTGGTACGGGGAATTACATTGCCCACGGCTCTTTTGGGCCTCACGGAAGCCTCTCACACAACCTGTAAAAATCAGTTCTGTGGATATTTTCCGTTGGGGACCGAGTTTCTCGAGAAAATGGTAGAAGCAACTGTCGATGAAAGTGCTCCGGTCTATCGATTCGTTAAGCCGCTTAATTAAGACGGTCTCCAGTTAACGTAAAGCACTTTTTCACTTCTCTGGAGAGTGTGATGCCCGTCGAAATACGGGCCCTTTGAACCCCGCAGGTACTACAACCGTCACGAACTTTGATGCGCCTATCGTGACGTCGCGCCAATATAATAGATCATGGAGTGCGCAGGTTGTCTAGAAGTACACTTCGACTGTTGTCAGCAAGAAAATTATCATCTAGATCATCGAAAGGAAACGCTAACCTTCCATGAGCCACTTCGATGGACAGCTGAAAAGCTTTATCTTGCAGCTGACTCCAAACGTCGTTTTCAAACATTTTTAGAGCGTTGGTCTAATTAAAGAGGCAAATCGACCTACTGAGACCAGTTTGGTCCGCAAACGGCCTTTAATGAGCCTAAGGAAGGTTGAAGATAAATATACCATAGGCAAACACCAGGCGCCCAGTCTCCAATGAGGCGGCCGGGCCTACGCTCTAAAAAACGAGGCTTATTTTGCAAACGGTGACAGAAATAGAGTACTCAGCGGTGTCACCAGTTTTAGGGTCAAAAGTTTTCATATTCTATTTATGGTCGTGGACAGTGGGTTCGTGACCTTTCAACGGTGTTTCATCGGCGCCTGGAGTTGTTAATGGAGAGTACAATGGAATGATGCACAGAAATCACAGTCACACCGCAGGGTGGATGGAAGAAGGGTAACTACAACCACCAAAGATATCTGCGCTAGCAGTGGGCATTTGACTGTATCCATCGACCGGTTAGCTGCACATAAAATAACATCCTCGGCCAAAAGTTTTGCTAGAACTGCAACTGCCCAGAGTAGGCTTTTGCTGCGGAAACAGTAATTACGACAGGACCTTCCGTAGATCAATAGTTTTTTGGGACCAAATACAAAGAGGTCCCCGCCTGCTATCTGGAAACTGGGTAATCCCTAACTTCAACGTGCCCTAAAACTTCCATTTGGCTGAGTTTAGTTTCTCTCTATGGAAAACCAACGAACTTAGCGCGCACCAGATGAGGAAGGTGACCATGCTTCGCTCCGAAACTAAAGTGGCAGTTGATATACCGTCGTCAGATCGAGTCACTGCACAAACTCGCTGAGCCTACCCAAGTGTAAGTTTTGGACTATGGTCGACAATGTGAACACTGGAGCGTCTCGATGTTTCAGTCAGCCGACTGTTGCTTGCAATGGGGTTCTGCTTTTGACGAGCCACAACCAACAATGAGTGGTCATACTGTGGCGTTTAGGGGCGTCTAATCTTGTAATCGCTGGTGAAACACGAGGTGTTACGAAGGGTCATTGGCAAAATACCTCAGGCCCAGTTCCGAAGTCGCAAACTTATTTCATATTGCTGTTATTGGGGTGTCATCTACATCCTTTAGGGCCAGAACTGACGGCATATATGTTGACAGGTACGAAACCAGAGCAATAAAAGTTTGAGCTGCTGGGTCAGTCTAGAACCGCATTACCTCCGTGGGGTTCTGAATCTGCGAAGTTCTATTTCTTACTGAGGCGCCGGCGAAGGCGGTCGCCTGGACTGTCGACCAGAGGGTTCCATAGCTGGCTCCGCAAAGCTACATTTCTGAGTTCCAAACCTGGAATGATAACAGCACATCTTGTTCAGTGACAAAGGTTTCAGGGTTGTTTTTAAACGCTAGCGGCTTCAGGCCCTGTAACGAAAATTATTGACGGCGGCCTTATATTGTCTCGGGCATAGGGTGACAGCTGCTGTTGCTTCATTTGACAAAGAAGAACAGTCAACAGAAGTAGGACCACTACTGGCCCCATTCAACTTAAAAGATAGGGACAGTTAACAGTTATCTGAATTCCTGAGAGTGTTTTGGATACCTTACCCTGCATTGCTTATTTGGCCTCTTAACGAATACTTCACGACTGACTCCCCTTGGATGCAAAATCGGCTAGTACGATATGGCACGTCGCGTTTGCCTAGCCATGTTGCTGAGACGGGCCGATAGCGGCTTCTTCTGTCTAGACCTCTGGCTTGCTATAGTGGCCCTGTCAAGGCGAAGTTTCGGAGCAACCACAAAAGCCCCAGATAATTTCATCGTCCTCCACGTGCGCAGCCAACTGAAGATCGCACTCCTAGTTGATTTGCAGGCTTGTGTTCGTGAATTCTTAATGACAACAACGATGTTCCAATAACGATGTACGAAACAATGAACTTTGCTTCGGAAAAAAATCCAAATGGAAATTAGTTAATTGTGCCTTTAATCACACAAAATATTTAGTAGATTGCAATCATTGGATAAGCAAAACAAAATGTGATAACGGGAAGATGTATGAGGATTGTCTGAGTAGTTTTCTGGTAGAAGCTTTCCCTCTTTTTGTGTACTCGACCTCAGTTGACAGCAAGGGCAAAAGTACGACTTAGAACTAAAAATAATAAGGACATCGAACAATTGCTTCGGCGAGAGGGCTTTGTTTGAATTCGCGTTTGCAAGTTGCCACCCACGTGAAAAGTGCGGTTGAACAGGGTATCCCCGGAATCGATGAGATCACTACACCTTGACGTCGCAAGTCTGTACGGTAGTCTCAGGCTACCTGGCCTGCCCTTTCTTTCTCGTTTAGCTCCGGTGAGCCGTCAACAGGCACATCAGCTCGATAAACTGGCGAAGGATTACAAACTTTTAACATTTTGATGTCCACCAAGTGACCCATCCAAAAGAAAGTTGCTCTAGAATCAATAAAGCAATTATATGACGCCCTTTTTTCCACTTCTGCTCCATCAATTTACGCAAGTACTGCATTCTTTGCGCACTTCGCTTCGACTCCCTGATTAACGATTAAAGCAGCTTGAGGTTTGGGCGCAAAGTCATAAACTGGTCTATTGCAATTGCTCTCAAGTTAAGAAATACAATCTGGGTCTGCAATGACTGTGCTGATCTTGAGCCTGGCTACTTTTGCAGAAAAGAACATCGTAACTTTCGTGCGATGGAAAAATATTACCATGGTAAAGTTTTGCTTTGTTTCACGGCAAAATAACACTCCAAGCTTAGTTTAGTATATTATTTGTGTCTCGGTAGTTTATTCGCAATAATTAGGCAACAATTTATTGCTGATTTGACGTACTCCAGAAATACAGAGCCCATGTGCGATCATAGCTTAAAGAACTATGTACCAATGGAGACCGATGAGACCTCAAAAACTGATTTCTGTGTAAAACTTTAACATGAGAATAACCATTCTCTTGTGATTTTCAGCCCTTTCAAGTAGAGGTGAAAAGTGCTAGTGATGCTCCATGGCCTCATTGTTTGGTGCAAACCAAGTCGAATAAAATAGGCAGGTGAATCCTGTTGATGGCGTGGAGGCACCCAAAAGATTAGACGAATAATTACGAGATGTCGTTTATTGTAAATAGCTAGAAATTCGAACGTCTGTGACTTATGAACTTTGCAGGTGAAGTTCATACAAACCCTCCCTGGTGTGACGCACGTTAAATGATGCCCCGCAATACCTAATGGCAAACAACTTGACAGGGAATTTTGATATCCAATGAGTTCACCGAGGTATAATGTGCTGTTAATCGTAAAAACGACTGTTTCTTGTTTGCATGAGAAGTTGTAGGTACAGTTTCCTGGAAGGGTCATTTCGCTCGTTGCACAGGTGACTGTGTGAAGGAATAAATAAACCGTCATGTGCAATCGGATACACTGGGTGACAACACATTAACTTCTAATTTAAACCCACTAAATAAGTGCTACTGGCCGCCCACTACTCAACGGAACAGAGTAATCAAATTAGCAGCAAAGAAAAATATCGTATGCATCTGTATTGTTACACCCAGTTAAAAAAATATAAACCGCTGACGGTCGTGCTAATTTTTACAGCCCTTCTTTTGATTACAAAAGGGCATCTGTTTCCGTCTAGACATATGAGAACATGAAATTTCATAATTTCGGTGCAATTGTTTCAATGGACCTTGGGTGCATTTGTTGCGCTTTCCATTCACTCTTTCTGTCGCACAAACGCTATGGGCTTAACAGGGATCCAAGAGGTAACTACGAACGATTTTCAGTCTCGCAGGCACAATAAATAGGCTTTTTTCGTGAACCACAGATGGCGGTGTAGAGATAGAACGCCGATCCTTAAACAGCAACTGGCGTTTTTTGGAATTGTGAAGGGCGTGACTCTGGAAGAACCGACTGGCGGAAAACACCGCGTTCCGTTAGACATTTATAGGTGAAAATATAAGTCATGCATATGGCGGTCTATGAGGTTCGCAACGATGACACCGAGTGGTACTGACGAAATGTCCTCGGTGGACTAAAACACTCCGCATGGAAATTCGTTACTGTTTATGGTCATACCAAACACGCGACCTGATGTACGTATTGCTAGCTATTATATAGGCCCCTCATCGTTTGCGCGGGAGTCCTCATTTAATTCTATTTTGTCACTATCGTCGCACGTCATGATAATGCGCACTGCGTGTACTTGGCAATTTCTAAGAAATAAAATATTCTTATTACCATTTTCATTATATATACCTTGTCTAGGCTCACGATGGTATTACTGAACTTCAAGTGGGTCCATAACAAAGTAGACATGAAACTCGGCAAGTACCCCATAAATATACGTTCATTTGGCATTTACGGGGTTCGGTTTGCCGCTTCCTGGGAGTTGTGCGCTCTAATGTTATGTTAATAATGGGCAAGCTGTTTAAATAAATGTTTGTCTTATTAAAAACAGCGTTAGGCAAGAAGTTATTTACCATTAGCTTCCAGAGCCCAGCTCACCAGTAAGAGCCCAAGGAAGCAACGTAAAACTGTTTTATCCCTCTTGACTATCAACTCTGGATGTAACATGATAAATATTTTCACGACTAACAGCAGTTTTGTCCCTCCTCCCACCCTCTTAATCGGGGAGATATAACTTGAAGGGACTTATGCTTGCGATTGGGGAAACTTGCTTTCCTCTTATTTGTTGTTGCTTAGTACGAATTCATCCAGTCGTAAGCCCAGGCAAACTGATTTTCATTCTGCGAATACACCGTTTGAAGCAGGATCACGCTATCTCAGTTGTCATCCCGTTGTAAACATCGACTGTCAACTTTACTGCACCGCTTGATAGATGCCTTTAGTCAATTCAGCGAACCGGAATCCTCGAAGCGCTATGATGCAACCTCCTAAACGAGCACAACTCTTATACGCACACTGTATGCTGATAGCCGTAGTTCTGTGAATATCGACGTTGCAAATTAATACACAGCAAAACAACGGAGCAAGCAGCCGGCCAGTGGTTCCAGCAAAATGCATACGAAGCAATAAAGCTAGCCTTTTTAATTACGCAAATGCTAAGTCGGAATTCAAGGACGAATACAAAATGCAATGGACGGACGCATCCCATGAAAGCAGGCTTTGTTAGCTCCTAAATTGGCGTTTTCACGTTCCCCACTCGTCCCAAAGTCCACGCTGTCCACATGGGTTCTTGAATGCTCATCTTTGTGCTTGTCATGGCTACCTTCTTTCACTCGTTTGCCTTCCGACCGAGTTCGTCGTCTTGAACGACCCTGATCCTGTCACCACATTGCATTGCCGATTGTGGAAAACAATTTTCCCTGGATGTGAAAGACAATGAACACATATATCTGCGTCCTCCGCTTAGGGCTGGCACACATCGCGTGGCATCAACATCCTCAGCGGCTTCATTCAACCCAACCGATATTGTCCTTCTCCGAACTTTGATCTCAGTCGACTTGAGGATATTCTCGTTTGCTCATCGCTCAGAGATCTTCCTTAACCTTCGATACATCGGGGCATATTTTATTTCTGATTTATTGGTATTTTGTATGGAATCCGTTATATTCCCTTCAGTGGATCTTCCTCTACCTCCAACTACCTGCTGTCCGTTATTCCATGGTCGATAGCAAATTTGTGACTACTAACTGTTACAAGCAAGGTTCGTACGGTCTGTTTACTCCCGGACTTTCGTAAATTTTCAAGTTTTGACCAGGCAGCCCGGACACGAATTTTGCTTTGTCATGTCATGCGCCGCATTTGTCTTGTCGTGTTCAAAAACGAACTTAAACTGAGTCTGACTGACTAAATGTGTTGTTCATCAGCTGCTCAGAATAAAATTGAACATCCCTCCGTAAAGTTGCTGAAACGTTACTTGTGTCTTTCCACCTCTTCTGCCTAAGTAATCGATCACTTTCACTGAGGATCGGTGTATCCTCTATTGCACTTAACTCAATCGAGGAATAATCAATGTTAACGATGGCTACGCCCATGAATACTTTCCGGCAACCGACAGATAGTTTCCTAAGGTCTTAATTAATGGTACGGGCCGCAGCTAGTATTTGGTCACAATAGAAGCCGTTGACGATGGAAAGCACGTAGACATTTAGGTCGAACACCCACACTAACCGAAACCACTCATTGGCGGATGCACCATGCATGGTACAGATTCTCCCTTTTTGAGCCGACTACACCCTATGCGCTCTTGCACGTTTATTCAAATTTCCGCATGCAAACAATCTTTACCGACAAGGATAGGCAATATATCCTTCTTACTTAGAAGCAGCCTCAAAGAACCAACTCAAACGTTGGCCTAATCTATGGAATTGGACTTTGTCGAACTCATCAGTTCTTTCTATCTTACGCCCAAATATGTTTACTAAAGATTTCGCTGACAAATTCCGCTTCAGTTATCTGTTCTCTGCCTCCACCGGTCTCTTCATGAAGGTCCCATAATATAGCATTTGCCTCGGCCTGGATGCAGTCTACGTGTCCTCATACGGGAACCAAGTGAGGCTAATTAAACCCCTGTGTCAGGTCTGCGTCGAGCAACGACAGAAATTAATCTACCAAAGTGTACAATCGTGGATTAAGATACCAGATGAGGCTTCCCCGGCTCACTCGCGGCTCAAAGTAATTAAAAGAGCCAACTAGGTGTGAAGCTCTATGCCTGTTATCTCTCGAGATGTGAAAAGACAGAGATGAATGCAGCATCGTTGTCCCGTCGCTCTTTGCTGATGACATAAAAATAGTTTGCCCTCTTAGGTCAAATAAATTTAGTACTGCGGTTAGAGAAATTCGTGCCGATTTGCCTGCTTCGGACCACTGGTGTAGCCCATAGATGACGAGCTCCTCTGCAGGTAGCAGCGAAATAATCATATACAGTTTTACACTACTTGAAGATTCGATTTTGCTACGCCAATTTCTTACCGCATGTAAACTCGCGATTCGTGAACTTGGTCTCAGCTAATCGGCCTCCCTAAATTTCTCGGAGCACGTAGTTATTCAGCTGGCTAAAGCATCGTGAGCATTTGTAAAACACGCTCGACTACTACTTGAGTATTGCAGTGTGATATACACTATCATGTCAAAATCGGGTAGGATTTCCATTGAGATTATTCAGAGACGCTTCACTAGGCAAGTGGTAGGTGTTTGTGGACGACGGCAAACTACAAGGAACGCTGTGTAGCCCTCTAACTCCAGCCACTTTGGCTAAGGCGACAGAACATTAGTCTGGCTTTTCTACATAACCTGATGAATGGGCGTTCCTCCCGCACCGACCCACCTATATCCTCCTCGGCCAGCCCCTACACTCTCCATCACAGGTCCCTAACAATCCATAAGGAAATGGCCAAACCCCCTTTAAGGCCGCATTTCTTTTTTGTTGTTGATTCTGAGCTTTGAAACTTCCCACTAGCATTCGGGACATAAAGAACCAATCTGGCTTTAAGGCTGCCCTAAATACTTGCCTCAGCGTCACCCACGTCCTTCAAATAACCAACACAAATATCTCGGAAGAGCGTATTTTTGAGTCAGCCATCAGTTTCTAAATACCCACGGTGGCTCCTTCTTCTGCCCCACACAACGCAGGATGAAATCTGAATCTGGTATCGGCAAATACGGTAACCACATGGCATTTGAAATAAGCCTAATATGATCGTCTCATGTAAGCCAAAGCCCTCTTCCGTTTATTTCCATCCCAGCCAGCCGCATTTGCTTCTTTTAAAAAACAGTGCAGTTTTCTTGTCCCAAGAACTTTCATTAATTCGGTAATCACGTTTCTCCTTTTACGGCGTTCTGTCTTATGATATTCTCCCTGCCCCGTTTGCCCTCACACCTCCCAGTCATTCGACCGTATAACAATAGCGAGTCGTCCTTTTCCATATAAGTAACTTCCTTCATCTGACCTACATAAACGACGCTGAGTGAATCACGAAGAGCAATCAGGCTTTGTAGTGGCTTCGTTCATACCCCCGGCACGTGCTCCACAAGACCATTTTTGCTCCTCAGTGTTAGTGTTTATCCCTACTTTCCGCCTCCCCAGCCCTGTGCAGTGAAATCCCTATTGCAACAGCATAATGGCCGTGGCTTGCGAACGTGGGAAAAAGAGCCACCCCCAGCAGCTGCGAAAATTATGATCGGGCGGATGAGTAATGGAAGGTTACCATATGGGCCCAACCACTCCTCTGCTAGGGACAAATAAACAAAATATTATTACCGGGATGTGAAGGAAGTGAGCCACTTTCAGTATTGGGTTTGTCTCCATCAGCCTAGACACGGTCCTGCGAAAAGAAGAACCTCACAGTGCCCGTGTTTTCCTGATGTGCCACTGGTTCTTAAGCTGCGGGCCTAATAGGTTGTTAGTGCGCAAGGCCCTCCACATATATCTACGGCCCCACCCATCTAAGTTTCCACCCCACCTCTCCTGTCTCCCATATGCACGCCGGGCAAGTATGCTCAGGCCCTCTACAAAAGCAGTCACATTATCATGTTCAAACTTCCTAAAGCTTTGCTGCATTTTTTTCTTCTTACACAAGTGCACGCTTACTATCACACAGCTAAAATGAAGGATGCGAGTTTTCTATCAATGTTGGTTAACCTAAGACTACCTGATGGCAAATCCTACAACCATTTCGTCATCCGTAAACGATGCCAGCGACAGACCCCATCCAACCCCCGTCGTATATCTATGATTTACTGACGACGAACCCCTCCTTCCTCTTTCACTCCGGTGGACAATCTACAAGCAACGGTCGTTTGTACTTTATTTTCAATGTCCCCCCTCGCCATAGCCCCTTGGATTTCTCTCGGACTACTACCCTTCGTGCCATCCAAAGCCCAAATAGGAATCCTACCTCCTGACCCGATTGCATTCGTTAGGCTACTTAAGGTCCAAGCTCTAACCCATCCCCCTATTTCTCATTAGACTGCTTTTCATGGCACTCCATCTGAGGGCGCGAGAGAACCTAATATGCCAGTGTCGTATGGACAATACCTAAGATTAGCTCTATCTAACCGCTGGACAAATGGAATGTTAATGACCATTTTAAGGAGGGATCTAACTTTGGCACACTACTATGTCCAAAGCTTTCAAACTCGCAGACGTGCAAATATTATGGTATGTCTTCTCCACTTTTCCATTCACTCCCATAATTCTTGGTCCTTTTATTTACCTATTTACATCTTCTTTGCCACTCACCATAACCACTCAGCTGGAACACTTTCCAGATTATTGTTTCCTCCATTATTTCAGACTGTCTAGATGCTCCGCGAGCATCACCCAGGTAGATCAAAAAGATCGATCTTCCAGGCCGTGAGAAAGCAGATCAGTAACGTTTACTAGCACGATTTGCTAATGACAAGCCACTGTCTCTACTGAGAATTCGCTCGTAACTAGAGGCCACGTAGTGGGATCTCCAGCGGAAACTTGCCATGAACAGACAAATCTTCTCTACTATATATCCTGACCTAACTGCTGACAACACGCCTATCACGTCAACAGTGAACATCTACGAAATCACCCACATATAAACCCGGTTATTCAGCTGTAATCATGCCCCTGGATACCTGCTCTAATTTACCCCTGAGGTATTATTCCCAATATGATTACTAACAATCTGATCCCCAAATGAAAGAAACCTAAAAGGTACGGCCTTATTTCACTTTGCCATTGGCTATTTTATTCACCGTGTTGCCTGCTATTCGTCACCATTATGCATGCCATTATTCTGCTTTACTCCAGGCCTCCAGACGGATTTTGTATATTTCCTTGATTGCAGGAGCCACTGTATAATGCACGACATTTAGCTTCCTCCCCTATTTTGACGTTGATCGTTTATCCTCCATCTCCGTCCCTTTCTCCATTTTAGCTGGGTTCGCAGATCGTTCGTCCACTTTCATGATTCACTGATTTTATTTGCTGCAGCTTACCTTCCGTGGACATTTCATAATCTTATTAAATTTTAAACACTTCGGGCACATCTTGACATTTGCCGCTGCACTCAAACCAAATTTTGCGCCGCAATATGCGCCATTGGTACATCTTAACGCACAGCAATTCACTAAACGGTACCCATGTTAACCTCTAGTGACCTCGTGTAGCATCAACTGATCCGCTTTCTGACTCCATTTTTCAGCTATGCTGTCCAGTGTGTTGTTATACCATTACGCCTGATCATGCACCTTTGCACGTCTCTTGAGATTTCAGAGAAACACGCCGAATCTCCTTGAATGTGCTGCACTGCGCCTAGCTGCTACCGACGGCAACAGTACACACATTAACTGCTCCGGGAAAAAATTCCGTCACTTGGTCGATGGCATGCGTTTAGCCCACTATTTTCACGTTGCAATACTTCGTAGAAAAATAACCTACCGGACCCGATCTAGTTAACATAGCGTGCCATAGAACTAAATGAACGTTTTGTTTCGGCCAAGATTACTCTGATGCATTTAGTCAACAGGGGTAGCCCCGACTGGGAAACACAAAGCACAAACCTAGTTGCGTCGTCCTTCAATGCGCGCGTAATACGCCGACATTCTATAACCTGCTTTACCCTAACTGCAGCAAGTTTTGGGAGCCTGGTTTCCAAGTTATTTCCAATGCGGATCTAAAAGAAGCTGTTGAAATTTATGGAAGCCTAACTTCTAGAGCAATTCAGAATTTCCACACGGGTTTGGGCAAATGCCCGCATTTCTTCGTCAGTCCGTGATTCCGCACGTTCATCCGGAGGTAAAATGTCATGTTTCTGGACTATACAGCATTTCGTAACCTTTCTTCGTCTACCCACCCCAAGGAGATGTACGAATGCTGCGCATTTCGCGTAACAAAGCCTGGAAGAAATTATTTCATGCAACGAAACTTAACGAATACCGGCTTTCAGTTGCGCTCATTGTGAACGTTACAGTGAATAATTCTTCAGTGAGAGAAAGTCTCAAACGAACCGCCTTTGTAAGTATGCAGCTAGCATACCGTACCCTCACTTTAAAAGCATTAGAAGCATAAAAATTCTAAAATACAATAATATCCTTTTGGAAACCTTTACAACTACCACAAGAAAAGTAAGCACTCCAGAAACGAAGCGGATTTGTCCATATTCGTAGCTGAACTGATTGATGCGGCCACTGGAAACAGCCAAGCCTGGCCGGAAAAACATAGAGCTTGCGGACTTATACACCCGGACGGCGAGGATTAAAACGAACTGTAGCCTCCACAAATTGTGCACGATTCAAAGCCATCAAAAGTTCTCATTTAGGGCATGTCATGTTCCACATAATTCAACACTATAGGCCTGCAATAGCAACACAAAATGGGTAAATCTCAAAAGTTCCGATTCTTGCTGCTCTATGTGTCATTCAGCTGGTCTATTTTTTCTCAAGTAATCTTCGAAGAAGCTGTCTCTAACGTGTTGCAAGCAATCTACAAAAGCTATCTTAGTTTCTTGGATTCGATCGTTCCTGGTGAAGCAGAAGTTGCATTTTTAACCCTCGGTATTCATTACGATCTTTGATCATTTATTGTGTCCCATCCATTTCTGTCAGGGAACTGCGCGAAGCATCTTCTCCACGGAAGTGCTTGCGGTATATGCGAGCCTTGGGCACGGCTGTCATGTTCTGGTGTACTAATGGAGTACCTCGTTATTTACCGACAACAAGAAAGGACGGCGTGGGCCTTCTAAGGTGCAGGATCGCCTCCAGGCAAGCTTATGAAGCGGTCATCCTCGGAGAGATTCCCGGAGCAACGGAGATCGTCCAGCATTATGAAGCTGCCAAGGCACTCAATAAAGAGAGGTTTCAGAGAAGCTTGGTGACCTCAAGAAAAGTGGCTACCAACCGTGGGCCAAGCTGGTACCTCAGCTCGCTGAGAACAACCTCCCGCGCGGGGCTACACAAACGATGAAGACCAATAATGGGGGACTGAGCAGTGGTAGTGGTCGAATGGTGCGCTCGAAGTGGCACAGAAGCAACGTGCTCAGACTAAGTCAACCGAAACTGTCTAAACGAGCAGGCTCATTGAAGGCGGAAGAGGACGGCAGTCACGCTACTTCACTGGGGAGATTGTTAGGGAGGAGCCAAAAGAAACCACGGTGCTACACGAAGGCATCACTGCCGCGGTGAACAGATGGGGTGAGAGAGAATAAATCGCAATGAAACCCACGGACTTATACTTGCAGAGGATATGGCAGAAAAAACACTTAACATCTTGGGTATTATGCCTGACGTCCAGGATAGGCCTTTTGTTAGATTAAACCTGGATAAATTAAGCTAACTCTTCCGCCAGTTACACCATGCCCGTAGTTCATTCAATAAATGGATGGAACTAAATGCCAGTGCTGGACACAGTAACGTCAGAATATCTGGGCTGTTGAGGCATGGTTCTCTAAAACGCATTGCATTCCTTGGAATGTGGCGAACCATTGCTGCACTTACAGGAGGGTTAGGGGCAGTGGCATGCTGGGATTTAGTTTCACCCAATAATAAAGTAGGGCATGCTACAAACGGAATCGGAAGTAAACCTGAGTACCAGAAAACTACACACTTACTCGGCCTAGCTTAGATGTCAAATAGACAAAAAGCAGCTAAAAGTGTTTACGTAGGCCCGGGCGCCATAGAGTTAGAGGATCGGCAGCTGGCACGGGCTTTGGAGCGACTGTTGCGGAAGCCAATGAGCTGTTAGTGAGTGAGGGCTTTTATCATCCATGGATCGAATGGGGTCCAGGTCTGCGTCAACGTTCGGGGGAGTCATGTTTGCACAGTACCCGGAGACCACCAGGCATCCGTTATTGCCGATGCCGACGACGAGTACACGCCCCGCGATTGCAGATCTGAACATATCGAGTTCGCCCTTCCCATCCCAGCATCCGCCCAAAAACCCCACCTTGGCTAGCCCACCCCAAAGTCACCTTGTCCCGTCAGGCTTAAACAATGGTATACTCCCCGCCCACTCTACAGTAAGGCCGCAAGGGCCAGTTTCTCTAACTAATCGTTGCACTTCGCCTTTCCCCCACGAGTCGCAGACCCCCAAATTACCAGTGTTGCAATTAACAACGAGGACAGAGGATTTTCCAACCATCGATGCCGCGATCCTCCTCAACAGCAATCCCAGTAGGGCATATAAGCATCTTCCACCTCATAAGATTACCACCAAGCACAAATAATAGCACAGCGACATGTCTTGACCCTTTAGATATATCAGCCACACAGCTCAGCATCTTCAGGAGGTATGGGTAAGTAGGTTAGACCTCAACCTGTTGAAGTCAACACCATCAAAGAATCCCACCGCAAAAAATCAACTTCCACTACCCCATCAAATCAGCTTCTTCAATAGCTAGGACGTCTATACTGATTAAGGCCCCGGAAACGAAACTAATTTCCGTATAACCACCCCGTCACCTATTACCCAAATGTGCGTATGAACCATAGGAATTTATGAACAAGACCCAATTCTCTGGCCAAATCTCTACTAACATCGTCCAGCTGGTAAATGCAAGGATTAAGCTGGCCAATCTACACATGCTGTCCCACTTCGTCAGACCAAATCACGTTGCTTCCAATCAACTAGGTGTTATACCTGCCAGCAGCACCAAATCCCACAGATTTACTCCAAGCGCCACCAAGAATTTATTTTATCTGGTTTTCCCATCGTCCATACCATATTCTCCACTCGCGTTACACAGCCTCCCTGCTCCCCAGCACATACATATTGCTTATTGGCCATAACAACAAACGATTTGAGACCCACTCCGGCCCATGATTTTTCAACAGCCTTATCACCCAAGTCCATCACTCCTTTCTTGTCTCAAAATAACGTTTCACCCAAAGTCACATCTTACACCAATGACGACATCCACTTCAGTTATCCGTGTTCACGTGGTAATACTGCTGAGCCACTTTCATTAACCCCCCTTGGCACTATATAAGGTGCGCGCGCTGCGCCCGCTGGCACATACACATAGCTATGATCTCATTCTTATTATTGAGCCATAACTAACCTATGATTCCTCAGTCATAGACATTTCCGCTATTGGTTATAGTGATTTTAGGAAAGACAGGGTAAAATAGCCGAGCAGAGGCCGTCTCATATGCAAGAGACTCTCTCAGCTTCATGGTACTATGCTCTAACCTTAGTAACATGCAAGATTCAATCTGGCTGATTGTGGCCATCGGACTTCACGACTTACCGTTCAGTTGTAAATATTTCTCCCCTAGTAGGCATCTGTAGGAGTTCTTACCGCCAAAGGACGTGTTTATCGAGGCTGCAGAGTTTCCAAGTACTAAGCCGGCAGCGGGCGACGTCAAGGCACTTGAAATTATTGGTCTTATTTCTCCTCCAAATATACCTTTCCGCGTTTGCTTCCGATGTGCAACTGGGTGGCTGGACACAGTATGTTGCATTAAACACGAAGGCTGACAGCGTTCTTGGTTTTATTTTCACAACTGGATCAGCCCAGATGGGCAAGCCCATAGATAACAAACTACTCGGATTTGATCATTCCCAGATTGTTCGTGAGCTTTCGGATTCGTCGTCCGTTATCTTTGGCCCACCTTCCATCAAACCATAACACTGAGAATCATAGGGCCGTGTTTCATCGATAATTTGTAGCTAAAATCGGGATCTCGGAATGGCCGCCGACCAATTTTACGCAAATCTGGGTCACTGCCTTTATCAGATCAAGCAAACTCATTAAGGCGCGAGCCATAAAAGATTGAGCACCCTGGACCAATATAAATAAAGTATTCCTTAATCCAAATTAGATTCAAACGAACAAAACGTTTGCAGATATTGCAGGTGGACCGCCTGTTTAACTAGATTAGGGCACTTTCCAATTCTCTTCAAGATATAGAGCAACCTTAAGCGTTACACTCTGTCGACAAGGCTGTGGCACTGTCCAAACCACAGAGAACTAATTCATCTCTACTAAGAACACTTATCACAACTGTCAGATCAGGGGCATATGCGCACATAACCCTCTACTGATACCACAGGTTGCATTGCTGCTCGCCAAAGTTTTTAAGCCCTCGGATAGTTTTGTTCATATCTGTTGCAAACAGCCGAATCACACAGACGTTCGACGGCCAATCGGGCCTGTGGCCTGAGTCATTGTCCATTAAGCTTAAACAAAATTCTCACAAAATCCAAAGCATAGTCCGATCCATTTGCTTTATTAAACCATTTATAGTCCACCTCCTTTAAATTATCAAATACTTCAAATAGCGTATCACGACTCGTAGTTTTTCCGATACAACCTGAAATGCATTCTGTTCTCATATGGGGACAGTGAGTAGTCGTCAATAAGGAGTAAAGTCCTCCAGCATGAAATGGATGCACGCGGACATTCAGAACCCATGTTTAGCGGATCATAATAGCTTTCTTGCTGTTACTAAGTGTTCACGGCCTGGTCTTGAGAACCGCGATTCCAACTACACACTTATTTCACACATTCAAACGAATGATTTCACTCTTTTCACGGAAAATTGGAGGTTTGTAGAACTGTGTAACAGCCGATCAATGCCAAAGTGACGAAATGTATTGGGCGAGTGTCTCAAATCATCCGCTATAATGTTGAAATGAGGTTCTCTGACCTCTGCATCAGCAGCTCTGTCCCTAGTTCTGAGGTGAGGTACGACCTCCTGGGGTAAAGGAGAAAGATACAGGTGTTATTGTGTTGTCAAAATTTGTGCAGTCTTTTATTCAAAGTGTCTCTTCTGTTTCAAACCCAGTCTGTCTGCCCCTTCTGCTTACCCATATTATCTCCATTGATGACATGCCAAATACTCGCAACGGTTTATTGTCAAATGGTGTAGTCAGTGCTTTTTTGGTCCATTAGTTCACACTTCCTCAAGACTCGATGGCCTCTGAATCTCGGTTCCTTCAATGTGAGCACTTTAATGCAGGCTGACCAACAGGCGTGTTTGGCTCTGACAGTGGACTCACTTGCGATTGATGTCTGCTGTGTGAGTGCAACACGAATTCAGGGTTCGAGTAGAGTAATTCAGCTAACTGCGCCAGGCGTCTCGTCAAGATATTTTCTTCGCACTTCGGGAGACAAAGCAGCTCAAGCTGTGGGTCAACGTGGTGTAGGAATAGTCTTGAGTGAGAAGGCTGAAGCAGCCCTTTTATATTGGATCCCAGTCAACAGTCACTTGTGTGCCATGAGACTGCAGGGATCAGTTGGCGTCCGGAAGGATAGTAGTGTTAAGCGCAGTTTGTTTGTTATCTCGGCATACGCTCCAACTGAATGCAGCACTGATATGGAGAAAGACGAATTTTACGATAACCTCGTCACTCTTGTTCGGAAGAGCAAACGCTCTGACATTGTAGTGGTAGCAGGTGACTTTAATGCACAAGTTAGCAAACTGAGTGCATCGGAGTCCTGTTTAGGTGGGCGATGCGACATGGCGCTCTAACTCGACAGGTTCACTGAGTCAGATTGACCATATCGCAGTTAGCTACCGTTGGCGCGGTTCTGTCCAGAACTGTAGATCATACTGGACCACGTACGTCGAATCGGACCATGCGTTAGTTTTAATGCGATTTTTGCTGCAGCTGAATGGCCATCGACGCAGGCCACAAATCCGATTGGCTGTCGAACGTTTGTCTGATTCGGCTGTTCGCAACAGCTACGAACAGAAACTGTCCGAGGAACTAGGAACTGTGACCAGTGGCAATGTAGACGATCAGTGGGATCAAATTAAACAGGCGATGCATTAGGCAGCGAATTTCGCCTGCGGTCCTAGATCTAGTGTTCATCAAAATCACTGGATCTCTCAAGCGTCGCTAATTCTAATGGAGCAAAGACGCGAGCTGCCTAACCGCAAGGAAATGAATAAGATGCGTCGGCAGTTGCAGCGTCAGTTGACCATCAGCCCTTGGAATGACCGCCAAAACTGGTGGGTTAAGTTAGCCGAAGAGATTGAAGTGGTGTCCGCTTCAGGTAACAGTCAAAGACTGTTTAAGCTTATACGCGACAGTGGTGGGCGGCGAACTTCGGTTGGTGAAGTCGTGTGCGATAAAAATGGAGAGCTCATCCATGGTAGACAGGAAAGACTGGACCGTTGGGCAAAACATTTCAAGGATCAGTTTAACTGGCCATACGCTATCGTATCTAGTCCGACGCCTGGAGCTGTGAATCCTTGGGAGGTGTCACTTGATCCCCCAACGGAAGTGGAAGTGCAGTCGAATATTCGGCTTCTGATTAGGGGAAAAGCTGCCGGTCCCGATGAACTTCCCCCAGTTCTTTTCAAATTGGGCTGGGAAGCTCTGGTGAAATCACTTACCTCTTTGCTTCGTGACATTTGGAACGAGGAGGAGCGTATATCACTATCGTGGAGTGAATCACTGATTATACCCATCTTCAAGAAGGGTACAGGAGTGACTACAGCGATCATCGTGGGATTAGTTTAATTCCTTTAATTACTAAGTTGTTAGCGCCGATTATGCTGCGCCGTTTGACATAGAGTCGCGAGAGTAATATCTGCGAACAACAGGCCGGATTTCAGACAGGTCGAGGTTGCATTGACCAAATATTCCCTCTTCGACAGATACTCGAAACGCGCCACACGCACCGGCGCACTGCGATCGTAGTCTTCCTCGACTTGAAAGGTGCTTTCGACTCCGTGGATTGACCGGCACTACTCAGTGCTCTCCACCGGAAGGCTGTGTCAACTAAGTTTGTGAACCTGTTGCGAGCATTGTACTCCACACCTGTGACTGTGTGAGGGTATGCGGCAAACTGTCAATTCCATTTGAAACGATTAGTGACGTTCGACAAGGGTGTCCCATCTCTCCATCCTTGTTCAACTTTGTCATGGACGAGGTGATGGAAGATGCTTTAGGAGGTCTCCGGGATGTAGGAGTAGAACTGGGAAGTGGAGGAAAGCTATGCGACCTAGATTACGCAGACGACGTCGTGTGCCTGTTCGATTCTGCGGACCATGCACAACGGGCACTAGATAGACTGTCGAGATCGGTTGCTCGGTTTGGCATGTGCTTTGCACCTTCAAAGTGCAAAGTACTGTTACAGGACTGGACGACAGCAGCGCTGAATTTGATACTGGATGGAGAGGAAATAACGACTGTGGACCGTTTCACCTACCTTGGTAGCTGCGTGTCTAACGATGGTAGCTCGGGATTGGAGGTAAGTATGCGTATATCCAAGGCTCGTGCAGCTTACGCTGGACTGAAGCACTTGTGGCGTCGGCCTGACATTTCACTGAAGTTAAAAGGTCATGTGTACTGTGCTGCAGTGCGCCCAGTTTTGCTGAACGGTTGCGAGACTTGGAGTGTGTGTGTGGGAGATGTTCGTCGCTTGGTTGTTTCCAACCGTCCATGTTAACATAGTATCTCCACGATCGGATGGAGGGAACAGGTGAATAATTTAAAGATGAGAAATCTAGTACTAGGTGCCAACTCAGAGTTTCTTGCGTGTACATGAAACTTAGTAGACTGTTTTGCTTTGGTCGCGTGTTGCTTATGACGAAAACTCGTCTACCATACCGTGTCCCTTTTTGTGTTCCTTCCACGGAGTGGAGGAAGCAATATGGAGATCAACAGATGATGTGGCAACGTGAAATAAGAAAATGCCTAGCGAACTTAGGTAAAGTAGGTGTCTCACGTCTTTTTAGTCGGGAGCCGAAAGAGTCGTTCTCTGGCCGGCTGAAGACACTGAAGACTATGAGCAGCGAACAGTGGAGACTGTTTTCGTTCTCTATCTAATCACAATGATTGAAATAGTACGTTTGTACAGTTTGAATACGTTACATTTGTTGGCTGCTGCGACATTCTTATCTTTTCCCATCTATGTAGGTCCACTCATTCTTCCCCTTGGATATTCACTATTTTTATTCGAGTACTTGACAATGGGGAAAAGGCAGTGGTCAGTGATTCTTGCTTTGTTCTTTTACACTGAACGACGATGATAATGACTATGTTCTTTCAACTCTTGCCTAAAGCGGTGAAATGCAACAGTGTTTTACCATGTGCACGTAAACAGACATTGTCATTATGAACACATGGGACAAGGAATTCGTAAAATTTTCATGTGAAAGAGATTACAGAACAAGGGGACTGATGACCGTGGTACTCTTCTTGTTTCCTCCGACAAATGCAAAGTCTGAACCCCGTGATTTTGCTTACATCTCCACTAAATAGGATTGGAAATTTTATACATAACTGACAAATTTACTAGGTGCAGGACAGGCTTATGTGTTAATTGAGGAAACAGTAAGACATCTTTCTTCGTCCCACCTACCTACCGTCAATCTTTAATTGAGTATCATTTTGATGATTCCACATGTGACTACAATATATAGCCACAAATATCCTGGTGCGCTAGGCACGCCTATAACCATGGTTACAGTGCATTGGTTCGGATGAGACAAAATCAGCAATCAGGAATTCCATTGTTAGGTAGTTTGTCATTTATTTAAAACAGTGATTATGGACACGTGAAACCTCCACCTTTCATGGTCAACAACGAAATCACTGTGTCAATTACAGTCAATTAACTGTTCATAATAGTTTCATTAAAAGGTAATCTTGTGGGTTCTTGTTATTGCCGAACGTGCTATTAAGTTACTCATTCAATAATGCTCGAAATTAAAGTTGGCAAAGCGAATAATATTCCTATAACAACTTCCCGTTTTTAAACAATGCATGAAGTCGCGTTCGGCTACTGATTGTAATCAGTAATCAGATGTGTATAGATAAATTTACGTAACTGTTTTTGTAGTCCGCATCCTGTCTAGTACCAGATCATCGTGCCGGACTAGAAATGGAAGCAAACACCCTTTTTCTTCCCATTTTATTGGTCCTTTGGATTCGGAGTGTTTGCATTGCTCCTGTGCCGTAATATATTATGGGAACCGAATTCGTCACTCATGCGACGCCGGCGCTTTAAGCACAGTTATCACCTGTGGATAGCACTAAGTGGTTGGTCAAATTTTAATGGATTAGTCAAATTCAGCTGCGAAAAATGTGCAGAAATTTTGCACTTACACAGATTTGGCATAGCAGCACGCGTAGATTGTGCGACCAGAGGCAATGAGCAGGGCCTCCGCCCATTTGTCGAAAGTTTCTTCAGCTTCCTAGCCGGGAGGTTCCTGCAGCGGCATCGATCTTTGCGAGGACATCGATTATTCTCAGACATCCTTTCCTCGAAGACCTGCTTTCACGCTTGATATCAGTTGTTTGATATCTGCTTGGTTTCGTTTTTTATCGTACACGAGACCTGTACGCTTCCACTCATGTTGCACTTGGCAAGAGTCCGCGCTTCGAATCGCTTCGAGCACGGCATCTATCGGTTGTGATTAGGCCGCGCGTGTGTTGTCGTATCGGTGCCACGTCAAAGCCACCATATATATAATACAATTCTCGCGTTCAATTGTTTGCTCGGGTCTTCGCTATTCCAGTCGTGATATTGGAATCAGACGGAGTACATGTTCGTGGTCGTGCTTTCGCCCACTTCTGAAGACCCATCTGTCACAAGCAACGCACTTAATACCTTTGACCACTTTACTTCCGCAGGCATCCGATGAACAAACCACGCCAAGTGACACTAAAAAGTGGAAAAACACAGGCCAAATATTTTCCTGGAATAAAAGAAAACGTAATCGCTACTATAACGCACGAGGCTAATGCGACACTTCCAACGCTTTCCAATTTACCACTCGACTGTTTAGGATAGTTCAAGGATACAGACCTCAACGGGGTTGCTTGCAAAAACGAGAAAAAGCTTGCTGCAAAAGAGCGGCGAGCATAAAACCAAATCCGGACGTGTGACTCCTTTAATTTCATGTCCATTGTACAATCATATCGAAGTTCAAATACTTCGACCGTATTGTGACAATTTTCTCTGTGCAATGCAGGGAGCAGCGCTCCTTCAGGGAATAGCCAATCTTCGGATCTCCCCGGCTGGGAAAAGGGGACTTAGTGAGCTAGTGTTCGGTAACTGAGAGGGCCGGTATGGTACATTTACTGAATGGCAGTGCATGATCCTGCACTCCAGATGAGTCTCTCTCCAGCATCGTTGACGCTCATAAACACAGACTGCAGCGCAAGCTTTAACGCATGTTTAATCTGAGAACATTTCGAGTAATCTTGACAAACCTCGTTTCATCCTTGATTTTGTGCTTTTCATGTAGTTCCTGTTGCTGAGCTTGGCAATTATCTCGCCAATTTTTCATCACCAGTCAAGGCGACATCGTTAGTGCAAGTCTTCTCGACTGGTAATGAATGGCAGCGACCTAAACCCCCAGGCCCACTGATCAGAACTTCATAAAAACCTATGATTAACACAAGTTTTCAATTCTGCAATATAAATTGCCGGGTGTTATCAAGCACGCCTGGAAACTTAGTCGAGATATGTGCCATTATTACATTTCGAATGATGGCCCTCGCCAATCGTGCTTCTTTTATGCCGTTCCATATGATTTCACGTTCACTCGTGCAGAACGACTGCACCAACTTCGACAGTCAGGTTTCATCATTACATTCGTTTCGGCTGGCCTCTTTTTTGGGTTCTCCGCCACATTCCTACTTTTGCCTAAGACTCCGTTTATCCACCTGCACTGGTCCATCGTCATCATCACCTTGTTTTATTCTGAAATGTCGGACAGGATCTTCTCTCTAGTTTACAGCTTTCCCATCTAATCATCATCTAATTACTCATATCACCAAGAGGTATTCTGAGACTTTCCGGCTGATACTTGAGTCTTCTATGTCCCACCCATCATCCGGAAGTTGCAGATACCTAGATCCACAAGACTGGAGAGAAAAACCACGTGATCCGAGGCTTGACGCTGCACACGGCTTAGTTATTTGGGATCGTTTGTTTGTCTGAAAGTTGAATCCTCTGTCCGGTCTTCATTTGCACGTTGCCCAAGCACGATTTGCTCGCATACTGTCGTCAAACATGTTCAGTCTTTTGCCATTCCCGACTATAGTTTCGTTGTACCGGTTGACTAATTTGTTTTTCAGCATACAGTACAGTATTCAGTAGAGCGCCGATTACGCGTAACGCTTAAATGATCCTAACGGTAAATGTCAAGCTACCGTGACACGAGATCTGCGTTAGGATAATCGATCTTACAGCTTCAGTAAATGATGCGGTTAGCGTGACATATCAACCAATTTTGCCATACGAACTCTCGCGCTTGTAACTGCTACCCTCATCGTCTTGGATCTCAGACATTCAGATACACAATTAGTTTTGCATATATTGAAATCATCTTTCCGGTCCGTGAATATATTCGCAGTTTGCACAGGGTATATTCGACTTAGGGTGCTGAACAAAACATTTGTCACCAGGTCATATTTCGTATATTTGCGTCAAACCAGGTCAGAAGACTAACGGCGACAGTCACGCTGTTTAGGACTACGGTAATTAATAATATTATTAATATTGTTGTTATTATTATTGTTTTTGTTGTTCTCGATGTTGTCGTTTTTCTGGTCGCTGCCCGGGGTTGTTACAGTCGGCGTTTGTGTCCTATCTTTTTCTGGGTATCTACCAGAATGATCGGGCGTCCACTTGCAAAATTGTAGTACACTACTAATAAACAGAAATTAATTAGAAGCAAACTAGCAAAGGTTCTTGTGATTGCACCAATAAAGACAAAATTGGTATGCGACAGTACGGGCGAAACCGAGATTAACCAACGGAAACTGGCAGTTCTGTTCGACAGTTCACGATTGGAAATTTTGGCCCGTAGGTAATGAGTACGTCTTGGAGTGTGTTGCATTGAATTGAACTCTTGTCGATGACAGCGTATTAAGCAGTATATTTAAGAGTCAACTTTTTCCAGCCACAATACTCCAAATCAGAAAAAATGCGCAGAGCGAGTATGTCATTTACTAAACGCAAAATTTCTTTGTGCTCGGTGCTGTGAGTGTGTGTTCGAAGGTGGGCACTGATTTTGTACATGTAAACATCGGCAAACACAAAGGAAATCTTATAACAAAAGACGTTCGAGGACCGAGAAATAAGATTAATTACAAGTGTCTACATATTATTTCTAATAGAACACCACAGGGAACTAGTAGATGTCACTTCTAATCAGAGAATAAGATCATTTTGTTGAAAACAAAAAACGTTGACAAAAGAAACGTAAAACATTCAGCCCTAAGAGTGAAGTGTCGTGCAAGCTTCATGTCATTAGACCAAAACCCTGAGATCTCCAATGATTTCTGTCCTTTGTGCATTGTCTGTACTAGCTTAATTCGTGACTTTAGAGAATCGATGAGTCCATCCGAAGGATACACTGGCCTGACAAATTCGAATCCTTCATTGCGGTGCGGTAGGATATGAGTCTGCGTTCTTCACCTTTCCGAGCTTAGATCAAATGCTTGTCCGTAGATTGCCCGTTATATTTGATCAAATTCAATGTGTCCGTTATCTGCATTCCCTTAAAACGACAGGCTTACAAAACTTGCCTTTGGTATTCCTTAATTGCTTGATCGTGAATATCGACTTTATCTAGGTTGGACTTGTGTCTTTCTTGATCCTCGTTGATAGGTATAAAACGGGGAGAATGGATCATACCTTTTTCCACCCTCAAGCAGCACCAGCATGCCTCGGAGTATATCCACACGGTCCCTCATTTGTATACTTAGTACATCACTGGGTTTGCCCTAATGAGACCGGAAAAGGTACCTCGTGCCGATTATTCCTACCATTTACGGCAATGATATTCACTGCTTATGGTTACAACATTTCCCACTCATAAATCGTGTGATAGAATCGTCAACAATCTGGACACATCCATTTGGCGTTCATAGTGGTGCCAATATACCAACGTTAAATACTTGCGCTTAACTGAATACGGATAACTCATAAGCAGTAGTTGAATAAGCACGAAGGCAGGATGTGCTCGTCTTCCTGAACTGTGCTTGGCATATTCACTAGGGGAGATGCCGATGGTGATATGTCAGCATCCACATTCACTGGAATCCTTTTACAAAATGTATGTTCTTTGTCACTAGAATCCATTAGTCTGGCAGGATTTTTTTCCAAAAGCAAAACATAACGTGAAAGACACAGGCTACTGTTTTGTTTTCTCTAGCAGATCTATGAAATCGGTAGCGTCTGTTGATGGCAACTCCGACAGGTCCCGAAGTATTCTTTGATATTCACAGGTATCGTAAAATCGTCTGCAAAATGTGAAATGCCTCAGAAGACCCTGCCAACGAGATTGTGGATCTTGACCTCGTAAGTGACACAGTTGAGTGGTGATGATAGCGTACCCGTTTTTACCACCATCTCCAATTTCGCTGATGACAAACGAGCCCACTTGGTTTGGGTTCCATCTTCTATCCATGGGTCACGCATTAGAGCCACGGTGTTGTCAACGGTAAATTCAACTACAAAATCGACGACGACGACGACAACAACAACAAAAACAACAACAACAACAAAGAATATCTGTTATAATGAAAATATAGGACAACAGAGTAAGGGCTAGTGAAAAATGAAAAAAATCATTGGAAATCGTAGTTGTTAATGTACACGTCATGCTATTTGTGCCAAACATACGTCAAAGGATAGAATACACGACTACGTCCGTATAGCAACAACTTTCGTTTGTTTTGCACACGATCAAACAAAACGATGACGACAACGGTGTCCAGTTCACAACACCCAAGAATGCGGCCGTCTAAGGAATGAAATGGCCAAGTAAAAGTTTTTCAAACTGATCTTAGCAATAGCTCGGATATTTCGCAAGATCAACTATGCTACTTTCAACTTAAAAGTAGCTGAACTCTTGATGTTAACAAACCGAATACAGCATCGTACTAACCAACAAAAAGTTAGGCACCTCAGAGAGCCATGGGAAATGCTCCCAAGCCTCTTCGCATCAATCATTCAATAAAAACTGTAATTACCGCAACCCAAACTCTCCTAGAAGCTCAGAACATCGACAGCATAAAATTTCGAAATCATCGAACTGCATTCCCAGAGTCCGGTGCTGTGAGGGTGCATGAACGACTATGATATGGTCGTGGCATGCTGTGTGGTTCATCGTTCTAGTGGTGACACTAGTTGAGAAAATGCATAGATTAATCGAGAGGAAACACAGCTGCTGGGGATTTATGACACCAAAACTAGTAATTTTATCCACTTACTCCGTGAATATCTGAAGATGGGCCAAGAAAACGTGCTCGGTGTTGGCACTCACTGTCGAGTTTCATTCATTCTCCGATGAAATTCGTAATTAGAATTAATCTCAACAAACAAGTCGGTCGAGTGAAACATGAAATACTGGGTGGCTATAGAAATCATTGGGTAGGCTAGAGATGAGGCACACACATCCGTATATAATAAAAACAGCTCAAAATCAAATGTTTGTCGGTAAAATTCCAGGGTAAAAATGTTTGTTATTTGGGACAATAATAAGTCAATACTCCATGGCTTAGGATCGAATAGGGTGCATAGCTAACCAGGGTAAATTGTCCGTGGTTTACCGTTTATGCTGATGCGATAGCGACTTAGTCCGTGAGTATGTATGAATTTGTGGCTTGCTGTAATACCAGATCAGGTCCATCCAATATATTTAGATTCCTGATATGGTTTTGTACTAGTCCAGGACACGTACTCAACAACGTACAAAATCGATGTTCGGGCCGGGCTGCGACTAATGAATAAGGTTTTTTAACAGTGGTCAATTACAAAAGCATTGTTATGAAAGTTCTTTCTTGGTAAGTGAAACCGGTACAAATTTTGACGTGTTCAGTCTAATGTATGCGATAAGAAAGTCTGTGGAAATGGGAACACAGTTCGAAAATTTTTCGTCCATCCGAAGACTACAGCTTGTGGTCAGTTTTGTAGTAAAAATATGATGTGTCTGACGAAGTCACATTGTAGCGAGATGAGTAAAATTCCATCCGGGTATGCCATTGCCAGATGATTAGAACTAGAATGATATGCGAACGAACAGATCGAAAAAATGCAATACAGAAGGTTCCTGGGCCATAAGGTGGAATGCAGAAGTAGATAAGACATTTACCAAGAAGATATTCGAGAAGATATACATACATGTATGTATAAATACATGTACAGATACAAATGTCAAACTTTGTAAAAACAAGTGTTCTACCATACTTGACCAGGTACAATTGATTATCCAACTTCACACCAGAATATGAAATTGGGCTTTGACAATCTACCTGTTCCCCATCGATTGATTCTGAGCGAGTCTACAATCTCACCTAATGGAATAAAGTATCACATTTATTTATGCTGGTTTAGTAGCTATATGGTGACTAATGGATTATTCTACTAGTTCAATAATCCCACAATGAACAGCAAAAATGCTGTCTTGTTATTCTTTTTCATGGATAGAAGAGCAAGGCTAGAACGGAGAACGGCACAAGTGCACACAGTGATCGCGCGAAAGTTTGTGACAAAACAGCCGGTCTGGATGAACACTGGACCGGGATGCTGTTTTTCGTTCGGTTTTTTTCAACTTCGGAGCTTAAAAGAAATTATTTTATTGTAATCGTAGACAAAACGGTTGGCGAAAATAAGTAAACTGACCTTGTCGATCATACATACATACGTTGACTTTTCCATGCACTCGATAAAAAATCTCTAACTGATATAAAATTAGACCCAATAGGTTTTAGTAATTCTCCGGTTAGTTACGTTCTCCTATATCCCGTTTACATGTTATAATTGTGTCTTGTTCTCCATCTCCCATTTTTTGCATGCTTATGCTTACTTTTGGAATCGTTTTCAAGGCCGGACAATCAGAAGTGAGTCGATCCATTCAAACAAAACTTTGCACGGTTTGTCACGCGATACTGAGAGTTCGGCATGTGAAAGCGACTAGAAAATTTCAAATGTATTGGGAATAAGTCTACCTTTCTCGAGGTCTATCACAGTTACTATGGTTGTGCATCTCGAGGTACACGTCTAATTCGGGAGCGAGTAGAGAAAGGCAGTGTGTGATGAAAACTTGTGAGATGACACGAGGCAAGCATTCATTCTGGTTAGAAATACACAACCGTGTTCTTTAAGCAGTGAGAAGAAATGAGGCCAAGATTTGGAATTATAAACCGGTTCCCGTAAACCTCAGGGAACGCTGGTCAATCCGGCCTCGTCCGGGATAACCGGACATGCAATCCCTGTTTATGTTGGTTTTCATTCTTGTTCGGTGGTTCATCTTTTACCTCAATTCTCGTTCAACAACTATTTTACTCATTGCTGTCGGTAATGCGAAATTATATTCTTCATGAAATTGTTCATCGTGCCTCGATATCATCCAAGTAACCACCGAGAAACCACGAAAGAACTGAGCACCTGTTTCATTCTTGTTGGGCCTCGTCAACAGTTCAGAGGCACCGCAGCTGAGCTGAGACGCGAATAAGGGATACAAGACTGTAGTCGAAAGTCTTAGCCAATAAGTAACTGGGCAGACTTCCAACTGTTAGTTGAAATTCACGGCATGGTGATGTTACACTTATCCGTTACGGATTTGCAACACCAAGGGTCACTAGCTCAGAGCTATCGACTCCCACCGATAGATGACTTCGATGAAAGTAGCCTAAGTAAAATGAAAGCTGTGAACATGAGACAGAGCCAGGCATGGTTATGTGGTTTGGTGTACGGAGATTAATTGTTCACCAAGATTACGTCTCATGTGATACTGAGATACTTGCACGATAGCCAGTGGTATTCACTGTGCGCCAGCTTATACTCGTGGGACACGGGGAAAAATAGAATTCGGAGCTATAGATTGATTTCAATCCGTTTACTGAATTTTCACTTCAAATTGTCGGCGTGAAATTCACATCGCAGAGCAGCAGGGCAAGCGCAAACTATTCCCGACTGAGTCGGAATGAAAATCGCAAAAAGGGAGTACACTTCGCTATTCAGTTTCGGGAGTTAAATTAGAATAGCGTCAAGTGTTCACTGGTTGATCATATTCCGTGATGACTACATAACTTTGTCCTCGATGTGAAAGAAAATGGATGGATGCAATGGCGAATGTTGCACTTGAACTATTGGAGTTTAACAAGTTCTGCACGGACATTCGTATGAAGCTACGCTTTTTGTTTTGACATTCTATTTGTAGAGGAGTTCGCTCTCTCGAATACTTGGTCGTGGAGATTCTGTAATACACGAGGAGTTTTAGTTTGTACAATCTTACTGTGTACTGCATGCTTGGTTTTGCGTTGCTGTTCACCAGCACCGTCCACCTAAACAGAAAAAAGTGGGAGAACATTTGAGTGTCGTGGCAAGCAGGTAAGTTTAAGACTAACTGAAGAAGTGACGTTCGAATCTAATAATCCTGATGGTGCGGGCTCTATGTCTATTGTACCACAGTCTTCACCCGTTGTTTCAGGGATGATTTCATTGGATGCGCAACAGCAGTATAGCGACAGCGCGGAGCCGGCCATTGGTTAATGTTTTCACACATTTTACCCATACCGACGACTGATAATCACCTGAATCGCTCTCTTCCAACCATTGACTGCCTGATAAGTCTCAGTTAGATTCCACCCATCGTTATGCAGCGATCCGGGTATTCTTTCTGTGGGCATGGACAAAAAATGTTCCAACTACCCAAACCGAAGTTGATTCAATGCCTGTTTTGAAGACTGAGAGTCCTATGTATCAGTTTCTCCGCTTAACTTCGGTTATCTCAAAAGTCTTTTCACCTACTTTACCAATTACTACGAGACAGAGGTGGGTTCAAATATCAAAAGTCTTTGCTGGTCTTCTGTCTTGAGACCATATTTCGGCGCGCAAGAGTAATATCGAACTTACTGTCGCCATTTATGCTCGACTTTTGATCGATTATCGGATGTCACTCCGACACCACAGATGCTTCCAATTAGCAAAATTTCTATTAAATCAGCGTTCTGTATGCGAAAGAAATTCATCCGATATACGACAGAGTGAAGATATAACTTGCAAGTAAATAAATCTGTCCATTCACCAGTGCTCCCCTCCAAGAACACCGGTCCGAGTTGAGCCAATCAAGCTTTGTAACACCACATTTTGCATCCGAATGTTGCAAATACACCTACCAAATACCTGACACTATCGTCAACACGATCGAGAAACTCTTGAACTTACTTGTGATATCCGCTTCAAGGATCGATAAATGTTCGTCCACAATATTCCAAGGCAGAAGATTTCTTGTCGACAAATATCAATGCTACCAATCTTATAATGTGGATTAGGTCATCTCCATGAGCATTTCATGACGAAATTGAGAGAGAAAAGTGAGCAGAGGAAATCTGACTGAACACCACTTCTCGTCGGGAACTCGGGATGGAAAGGATCGCCCTACAAGTGTTGAGTTCAAGTCTATGGTTGTTCGCATTGTAGAGAATTGTCTGAATGTGATTGGGATTTCTGTGGACATTCCTTCAGTGATTGTATTAACGGAATAACAAATTACTGGCGCAATCGGATTCAGTCGAACGCAGCTATTCAAATCAGAAGAACAGTAATCGTGAGTCCAAGGGAATATCTGGGCCTAGTTTAAGATTCTTTCGCAGGAGTGGAATATCGGGTCAATAAAAAGTCGCGGAACGGGAGACCGCAGTTGGATGTCTAATGCATATACATTTCCGAAGCATGGATTACTAAGACAGATTAGCAGGGATAATGGGGGGGCTTTTGATGTGAATGTTTATACGGAATTCTCTGTGGCTATTCGATGGGATAGCACTCTATATCAACCACTGTCAAATTTCTATTGTGAGGTGGTCCTGGGTGTCTAGATCGTCCAAAGGTTCTTTGTTATTTCCGATGTATTCTCACCAGGCTTTGCGATCAGTCCAATCGGTCTGCCCGTGTGGTTTATCAACTCTACTCCTGGCATTTCTCCATTTGGAATGGGAACTTTACCACCTTGGCACGTTTCAGTGGCAGGTCGTACGTCAAGTATTAGGTGATTGCATTTTAAAGATTTTTGCCAACAGTAGCTTACGCTGTGTGGTCTGAGGTATCGTGGGTTTCGGGTTCCTTAGAATACCTCGCCTCTGTGCTTGGGCTTGACGGTTGACGTATTTCTTAAATGGATTACAGTAAGGGTTTTTTTCGATTGAACAGCCTTATGGCGGATCTCCTCTGACACTTTCCTATCAGCCACTGCGTTTCCCGGTTAGAAGGTTTGATTACTGTTAATCCAGAGGAACGTTTTTAGTGTTGTTCCACAATATGTAAGAATTGTAGCCGGAGTAGGGGTCTGTTCGGCAGCACAGTACAGTGAAGTCCGTCGTTATCCAGCTGTTTTCTGAGGTTGTGACATTAGGTTGAGTTGGTAAGATTTGGTTGTTTACGTACTATGTGATTGCGGCAAGGAGGTTGCGTTTTTGTGTGGTTTGGTGTGACCTTTGTTGTGGGTTGTAGCTCTGATTGCTTTCCCGTTCATTCTTGGAGGGTGTGACGGTCAATGAAAAAATAATAGATGTTTTTGTAAATCTCTCTCTTTTACTTGGACACACCTGTGGATGGAAAGTCCTTCGTTGCTGGCTATTTTCCTTCTGAGTGGTGTAGTGACCGTGGTGTTGTTGAGTTTGGTGACAGATGAGGGTACAGATATGGTATCTTGCCCGATGCTTGTTTCACTGCACAGTTTCAGGGTTCGGCTTGAGGCCCGGTGATAGTGGTATGGCGATGTGGTGTGTGACGACAGAAGTCGGCATGTCGCGAATAACTTGGATGTCGGTTGTGAATGAGTGTGTTCCTGTTCGCTGTGACGAACAGAAAATCTGTCTCCCGATTATTGGTTATGTAGTGTGTGATGCTGGGTTTTGTGTGGTTGCCCCGCCCCCAGGGATGGTTGTTTGGTCTGGTGCGACGATGCACGATTTCAACAAATAGAACACGTGTGACAATATCACTGTTTACAATCGTGTGCGATAACAGATCGTTTTGTTTATATTATTATTCATGCCGAAATGGTCATAACATTAAAGTCTAGTCTGGGAGAGATGATTAGAGGTCCGTTTGCACTTTCCCAGTCACTAACTCTAAGAATGCAAAAAGCCCCGGGTTTGGGTTTTTTGTTTTAAGGTGACAATGGGTCAATTGTCATCACGATCGGTTGTAAGATCACCTGTATGGATATATTACAACTGTCTAGGGAAGTTAAGCGTCGAGTGTGTGTGTGACGCGAGGTGGATTACCACAGGAATCAGATCGGCTTGGACTTGTGTTCAGATGCGACACGTTGCAGTTCTTTGATTGTCCGCTTCTCAACTTTGTAGATTGCTTCGATGGCTTGTGATTTGACCTGACCATGGTGGTTTGTGTGTAGCTGATTATATGCAAACTCGTACGTTGCTGTTAATTGTTCCTTGTCTCACCAGCGGATTCCGAACGCTGGATATCGGTTTTATTGCGCGTGGGTGTGTTTACCGTGTTAAGGTAGTGGACTCAGTAGCATTGAGATTTTGTCTTAACACGTATGACCCTATCAGTTAGGAAATTCGCTTTTAACTTAACAATCCTCCGGTCTGTAGACACACTGATTACAACGCAGCATCGATCACGAACAGATCCCTTCCCCTCCCCCCCGCCTCCCCCCCCCTCCCCCCCCCCCCTCGCCCCTACCCCTTCCCTCCCCCCCCCCCCCCCCCACCCCCAACCCCCCTCCCCGCCACCCAGCCCACCTGCCAGCAGTTGTCGATCCCCCCCCCTGTATTGAAATATTGGTTAGCGTGAGCCCCGTCGAGATGGGAGTATCTGTCGCATATCACAAGAGCGGAGCTTCCAGTGTTGATTTTTTTGAACTCTCGATGTGGGTCACCGCCCCAGGGGCCTCAGTGCTCGTTTCCAGCGGTTCCACGTCTCACCGCTTGCTTGACTATCAATCGAATCAATATTATCCAGTTTCAAGACTTTTATGTGTATCCGAAATTCCAGGAATCGAAAATTGGGTGCTTGGCCTGATCGTCGCGATTTATTGTTTCACGTTTCCCGGCTTGATCCTCCTCTCGATTTAATCTTTTTCTTCATT
>LUCM01002645.1:443055-521203 GCA_008360955.1 Fasciolopsis buskii | reverse complement strand
TTTCGGATGACGCCTTGAATGAATGGATGATCTAATAATTACAACACCGGAATTGAGCTCAAGAGGGCGTGAACTAGGCGGCCATATGGCCGCAGGCCCGGGCGGTGTAGACTCAGCGGGATGATATGAGACGGTTCAATCACCGTTCCTTAAAGCCAGGCGGAAACGCGAACTTTCACTTCTCCGTTGATCAAATGTTTAGTGGTTATCGGGATTCTAAAACGTATATTTCGGGATGGGCTGCTTGATGCATAGGTTTCATACTCGACTGTAAGTAGGTGGCCGTAGCCTGCGAAATGACTTTATCTGCATTCTTTGCTTTGTACCAGGTCTTCAGCGGAGAAGTTTGGACGTTTTCTGCTAGTTGCATTTGGTCGACGAAATGTGCGTTGGATCACCGGTTTGTTTTTGGTTATAAAGTCAAGCCGCAGCTTTATTTCTTGCCAAATTGCTGTCATCTCTTCTCGTTAGCAAAAAAATATATAATTGTAGGAAGACTCTGCATCTATCCCGGGGCAAAAATTTGTAACCCTTATGCTTAAGGGTGGAAATATTTAATGCAGCATATTAAAGATAATGCTCCCGTTCATCTGCTAACTTCTCCGAGAAAACTCCGCAGAGTTGGATAACCACTGGCTTCAAGGCTAATTAGCCTTCTATCCTGGCAGTTTCGGGTAACCTCATGTTTGAATTAAGCAGTGCAGGTATCTGATATGATCGAATATGACTTTCTCTTACTTAGCCAATAAGCACGGTGCATTCCTTTGAGAAGTTCCTATCAACTTGATGACCGATTGTGCCAAGTTAGCAAAAACCCAGCAATTACATTGCTCCAAACCCATCAGGCGGAAAACATCGTCAGGTGACCAAGTTTTGGACCAAGTCAAAATCTGGTCCGTTTTGGATGGGAGGCATCGAATCCCATCGATAGATGCTGGTGTCCATGTGATGGACCTTCCCCGCGGATCATCCTTGTTCGTCCCGAAAGTTTTACCCGAGGTGGATAACATCGTTGAAATCAACCATTCATCGAGAGGGGGTGAATCTGCAGAGGTTATTCGGCATCAGCAGTGGGAGTCTGGCCCATGTCCGGGTTAAATCAGGGGTGCGACATTAAGCTCATAAGGCCCTGATGACACAACAACCGCTGTGTCGCACCCATATTCCGGACAACCCACAAGGTGTCAGCCTCCAAAAACGAGATTCATTGTGTTGAAGTATTTGGACTCTTCCGAACACATCCAGGATTTGTTCCAACCGTGATGAGGGCACAGAGCCTTTTCTGCCATGTTTGCAGCCTGCAGGCAAAGTTCGCCCAGTTTCTCCGCCAGCTTTGGACGTGGTCCTCCTGAGAACTCGATTGGGTGGATAACTCCCAGGAATGACATGTCACCATAAGGTTACTGTAGCTGCCGCTATGAATAAATCCAGGTACAGCTTGGAGTACTACATAGAGGTGGAGGGCCACCAGTTTCGATAATGTGCCCTGATGTTCGTGTGCCCGGAGTCAGCGTTGCTTACGGCAAAGATGTCTTTGAACCCAGATATTAATATACCCACTTCAGATTTGGTCATGTTGTTCTTCGATGCGAATGTCTCTATTTTTACGTGAGCGGCTCAATATGTCCCTTTTCTTCTGTCTACTCTCAGTGATGAAATGGAAGTCCGTGAGCCTTTGTTCTCTCGCTCCATCCGCATGAAATTTAGTGCCGTTTTCTGAGGCTGTCTATTCCCGGGACCACTTGCCACGGCAGGTCCTCGGCAATCACCACTAGGCTTCGGACGCTGAGCTGATTCTACGTGATTCGGAAGTAAATACGACCCGACACTTTATTTGGCAACTCGTCACAGATGCCAGCTTACTGCAGGGAAACCATCACGACCCTGCCTCCGCAAAAGCCAGTTGACGATTTAGTGGTGAGCAGGCTGCTTGACGGTCAATCAAGGCACTAACTGACCATCCAAGAACGTGTATGCTTAAGACGACACCCTTGTTTGAAAAAAAAACGTCTAGATTGAAGGAACTCGGATCTGACTTTGGAAATGAGGCTTAGCTCTGTCCCCAAACACCTTTAGTAACGGCGTCCCTGAGCCGTTTATATAGATTGTGGGTCGTAAGCCCGCCGCAGCCGCGGTTGAAGAAGGAAAGCCGTATCTGGCTGAGAATCTGCTTCATCGGTGGTTTTTCGGAGGCTGATAACTGCTGACATTAGCATTCGCGGACACTTCGGACATCAGATTCTGGAATTGAACCGCTTTCACCCCCCGTGCCTGAGAAGATATTTCCAAAGACTATTGGAAGTCGAGTAGTGGGGGCCGCAGAGGCTTCTTCCGCATATATTGTCGGCTTGCATTTTAATTGACTTGTTGTAGAAGGCTACCCTCTCCACTAACGGAAAGCCATGGAACGCACTTCCCCAGAATTCACAGCTAAACGAAACCAACTGCCAGTGACATCACATAGGTATGAAACCAGTGGATCATTTCTATCTTGCTCACAAAGTCGATCAAAAATGCCTAAAGGCTTGACTTTGCTTGCAAAAAGGATACAGATATGATTTTCTCCTCAAGGATTATGTCACGCACCTCGCCGTTTATTACACAAAGCAGCAATATTGGTCTATCGTTCTCCAGGACAAGCTGAATATCATCCTTTACGGTTATAGAAACGTGGTGAGAATTGTTTTGTAAGCATAATATTGCCGGTAGTTATAGCGTAGCACGAAGCTGAGACTACGCGTCGAGGAAACGAGATAAACAAAGAGGCCCATCTGATTTTTCAGGAATGCCAAGGATGTAGCTCATAATTCCCGGGAAATCCGAAACGCTTTCTTTTGATTCTCTTCCTCTGCTGGTGATTCTGGTTTCATGTCTAAGCAACCCGCATTAGCAATCCCACTTCCCCGAACATTTGGCTTCGAGGACCTTTTCCATCACTGCTCTGCGGCCGAAAAATACCGCTATTTTTACCCCGGGATAGACAAGCCAACCGTGTTACATTGTTTAATCAATGTTGGGATACAGTGCATTACGATAAACTCTGGTGAACTTACAGCTCAGTTCGTTTAGGTTTTGCCGGACAGTGTCAAGTTTGCGCTTACCATGGCTTCAGTATTCCTTCGGTGGTGTCCACTGAAATTAGGCATCCCAGCCTCTTCAGCTCCAGTGCCATGCAACTCGCCAAAGAGGTTACCTTATGACCTACCGGTTCGCTGATATCATCAGCTGGTTCTACCCCATGTCAATTTTCAGACACGTTTTCCAGCCGATGAACGACCAACCACTCCACTGACTTAAACCGCTTTCATTCAGCTGCGGAATCTCTCCTGGCGCTTAGGAAGGAATCTACCTGCCACAACTTTGCCTATGGATGGCAACAAATTACTTAGATGCGATTTTTCACTAGAAGAACTGTGCTTATTCGGTCTAGCCGAACGTTATTAGCTAGGTTCCCACCGGTTGTATTCCGGAACTACCGATCTTTTCCCCAGGCTCAATAGAAGCGAACTTGTTGGATGGCAGTTGCTGCTGTCACCCTTCCCTCATTTCCGGACTGGCAACAGCGCCGCCGTTTTTCCCCCAGAGCCATCAGAAGATAAAAAGAACCTGCTAGGTGGATTGCCGTTGCGTCCACCAGAGGGTACAGAGCATTTTAAAGAAATAATTCAGCATGCGACATCGTCGCTTAACTTGAGAATGACCGAGTTTACACCGCCCGGGCCCGCGGCCATATGGCCGCCTAGTTCACGCCCTCTTGAGCTCAATTCCGGTGTTGTAATTATTAGATCATCCATTCATTCAAGGCGTCATCCGAAATATCACTTCAGTCTTGGTTTGAAGCCGTCGACCTAAAGTTCACCCGAGAGAAGTGGACCTCTATCTTTTACTGCCCACGCGGCCGATCTCCATGTCCCCGGTGATCTACCACCGTCACCAAGATGCTCACTTCCACCAACTTGGGGACAGTTGAAGTGGGATTTTGAATAAGTTTTAGTCTTCTGGGTTGGGTGTAACCCTTCTGAATTTTGTTTGGGCTCTTATATATTTCGAGAAACCCTGGTGTCCTTGTCTCGCGTGGCACCTCCTTTCCACACCGGTGCTCCCCGGAATATCTTTCACCAGGGTAGCTTCCCATTTTGAGGCTGAAGCCCCGCTACGCGAAGTTCTAAGCTGGAGTTTTTACGACCCGCTCCATAAATCTAGAGATCGGGCACATTTCCTTCGGCATCCCGACGCGGAAATTCCACGGTCATCACCGCCAAGTGGTGAAGCCACCCGCAAGTCAGCGACGTCGGACTTCAATTTTACCACTAGGAGGTCCACAGCAGAGGGTGATTTTCCAGCCCTCTGCCTAGGTTGTCAGCTGATTCGATGCATAAGAGATTTTTCTTGAATAAGGTCAAGCATTTCGCCCCCGAAGGTCGTTCATCATCCCAGAATGTACCCCGGTCAACCCCGGGCTTTAAGTTTCTCGCAAATAACACGTCCTTTCCCCTCGTGATACGTCTCATTGGGTGGCTCAAAAGTCGAAAATTTTTCTCTGTGGGTCATTTCATGCTCTGCAGGCCCAAGGAACATTAACCATCGGCCCAAATGAGGCGACCGCATATGAGGCTTTCTGAGTGCAAGAGAAGCTGAGACGAATTCCTTGGATTTTCTGGAAGCAGTGCGCAACCGGCAGCACAACTGCACCCCTTGGCCTACTGTCTTTCGCGTCATGCCTGTAGGTGTTGCAGCCCTCGAAACAGGATGCCTCTTCCTTTCCATTTTCATCAATGCAATGCAATTGGCATCTTCCGACTCTCCCCAAACTTCTGTCTGCCTTGTTTCCCACACTGCAGACACGACTGCAGAAGAGCTTCACTCCTGCGCCAAGCCTGCCGCATCTGTTTGAGCACTCTGCAATCGTGAACTCAAGCTCAGTACAACAGTGCAATCGCCGAGACCCGGTTCTTTTGTTGTTTGCCGGATGCTCCCATCGGTGCTTTCACTTTGAGCTGCTGTTAAAGGCAGTCTTCTGGAAAACACCGGACTTCATACTGTTCCAGTTTTTCTGTACATTTCTCATTCCAAAGACCGGTGAAGGTTGCACCTGCCAATGTTTAGGTGCAGGGACGAGGTTTTCAGCTGGAAACTTCCAAAGCCCACATCAAACTTTCTGCCATGCCTCTCCAACGCGGCTACCTGATCAAACCTCTTTCTATGGCCCGATTCAAATCCTTTGTTTCGTGACATGGTGCATTCTTTCAGCAGGAATCAAGGGAATAAGCCCGTAAGTCGAATCCCCAAATTCAACTGGAACTGGTCTCCTATAGTCCTGTTCTCAATCCGAGTCGCCCCCTACTTCCTTGGCAGGGACACTATTACGTCAACAGCTAGTATTCCATCGTCGCTCAATAAACAAACAACCCCTGGCACAATTTTCTTTTTGCCTCGAACAGCTTCCTTGCATTGAATATCAGGTTGCTCTTTTATGGATACATTTCCGTGCTGATCTAGAACCAGCCCATGGTTGCCTTCCTGCCGGTAGACCGAGTGGATTTGTCCCAATACCACTGTCCTGGGTTTCTCAACGCCAAGCCTCTACCAGGACACTGAAACTAAAGTCCCCTAGTGTAGACCTAATCTCTCCTTCAATCTCCTAGGGAACCATTGTTTTTTAAGACCTTAGTACCAGTCCCGCTTGTGTATAGGTATAGGCTTTTAGTTTGTCAAGTCGTAGGTATGGATCACGTCGGAGAACCCTTAAAATAACCCATTGCTGGAATTACTGTCTCGAGCAATTCAGCTCTTACACCTCTCCTTTATTTAAGGTTTGAATGATCCCAGATTTGCATTGTTTCGTACAAAAAAGAACTTAGGATTAAACCGTGGGTTACATGCTTTCCACTGAATCTGAACTTTCTTCAAGTCTGTTATCCGAATGGAAAATCAGCCAGTGCCGGGTCTTCAACCCTGCCGTGCAACGCATGACCTTGCAGGGTTTTCATTTGAACGGAATCGAATGAACANTTTCCGGGATATCCAAGAAGCCTGCTTAGTCATATGGTCAAGCAGCACATGTAGGTGGAAACGGTGTTAAAATACAATGTATACATCGATAAGCGAGGAAATTAATGGATAGAAAGACAGCGAAAGATGGTGCACGTTGAATTATCTTCTGATATGGGCAGCAAATACGAAAGAAGCAGTACATTGAAGTGGCTGCGAAACGGTGCTCTAATAGTGCAGTTTTGCTTATCTGCGGGAATTTTAACTGAAAGCGAGCAAGTTCGCAGGTGATTCAGGCAAAAACAAACATTGTCGAAAACCACTTGTTCCCATGCGTTACTTAGAAAGCCATTTCCAGCAGATCAGCAGTACAGGATGACAATCACGGAGCCGGAGTTCATTCTGCCAATTGCGTAGGTTGCAGTGGACTGCTGAAAAGACACTTAGAAAAAGAAAATGTGGAAAAGTGGAGAATGATTTGTCATGTAGTTGGATTGGACAACGGAAGCGCTTTCAGGTGGATGGTGCTCGCGGAATTTCGATATTTTATGCGCCTTTGAGATAAAACAATTACGAAACTTTAATGCGAAAGATGAAGGCATTTTTACTGTAGTGTCCGGCGAATAGAGCTGGTGTATGCAAACATGTGGTATTCGTCGTCACAAACGAACCCCTCCAAACTTGCGTCGCCCAACTTCCTGTCTAACCCGCTCATCTTACACTAGGCTAGGCTAGGCTATTTGTGGATAGGCCCGCGGATGGTATTCACACCCTCTTTCAATCATGCCCACCGCGAAGACTGTAAATCCAGGGCTCCAACTCCATTGGTCGCGGCCACTACAGACAGACCGGGATGAATATCGCTCTCCTTTGCCCGTCCAGCCACTCCGCAAACGTATGTACCCGAAATTTTCAACTGTACCACTACAGGATAGCAGTACGAAAGAGATAGTCGCACAAGTAGCCGCCATCCTACCGATGTCTGGACGTGCCAATAATCTCAGAAGTCTGGCTCATGCCCCGCCCCAAATACGCCTTGAAGCATAATTTTGTTCTATTCCCAAAAAACAGAGCGACGCAGCCCAAAGCAGTCCAAGCCTGCAGGGAACGCATTCTAGTCAACCATCCAGTTAACTCCGCTATTCCACAAACGGACAGCAACCCGCCTATACGCCACAACTACCTGTCCCCCTCGAGACATTAGATTTCGGCAAGCCACCTTGGCGTACGCTTTTCCGAGTTGGAGGATGATTAAACAAACGGCCGCCAACAAACTGACACCCCAAGTCGCTATTTCAAATCATTTGTCCCGCTGTGGAAACCCATCTTTTAGATACAACGATAAACCAGCGCCCCTCTACATTTAGAGCCTGCTATGAAACACCCGAATTCGACCCGCTCACTGGACCCCCTTATTCAGATGCATTTCAGGTGTTCCCATTTACGTTTCCTGCTACGGCACCCAAAAATCCTTTATCCAAATGTTTTTGCAACACTAGCGACGTCGCCCCCAATGCTAGCCGGTATGCTTAAGCCACCTACAGTTAGTCCACTGACTCCGCATCTACCATCAGTCTTCTACCGCAGCCCCATCTTGACCCAACTACTAAACGCCGCTTTCTTCAATCCTGCAGGTTGCAAGAACAGTTTCCGCTTCAACACACATCGGCACATACCTAATAACCAGCATTTTCTCGAGCATCAACCAGACCCTCTAACAATACCGCCGAATCGACAGTTCTGCACCAAAAATGCCGTCGATGGACTACCTTGCGCCGTCCCGCCCCAAATAATATCAAACCCATCTTACAGGAATCCATTTAAACTTCGCTTATTAACTCCCGAACTTCCTCCATCACCACAAATTTTTGCCCACGATTCCTCAGCCGTAAACAGTCCCTCGCCAACCAGTACATTTAACCTGGACATGTTTACCGCTCCAACAAATTTTTGCACCCTCCGAACACCCTGATGCAAGCGGTGACATTTTTGTGCCTACAAAACTCACTTCCTGGACAACACACGATCCAAAAAGCTGCGGTAAATTCTCTCTACCCCTCTTGAACCATTTCTTTATAAGTAACAAAATAATGGAGCTATGATTGTTCGCAGTGAAGAACTCTTACAATAACATCCCGGTAACAGAAGTATGGTTGGCCGATTAAGGCTTCGCGTCTTCGATTTTTTTTGCGGGGTTGGAACTACTGCCAAACCAGCAGAAGAAATTGTAGGGGGGCTGGCTGCCTGGCCTAAATAAACCAGTCCCACAGCCTCCGTCCCCAAAATTCACTATTCTATCTCATCCCGGCACACTCTGGCTTCACATTTAACTACACATGGTTTCACCCAACATGGAGTGCGTACGCAGACCTCCGAATTTGAATGATCCCCATAACTCTTGTCTTACGCATGTATTCCTTTAGCACTCTGGTTTCCCCTCAGGCCCTAACAAAATTGCAGGTGATTTCAATGCCCCTAAAATTCGTCGGTCTTTTTGATCGACTTCATCAACCCTGTTTGATGCTGTCTTTTACACGCACGCTGAAGGGTGGGCTTAGTGTGACCACGCCCACAAGGCTTCATAATATATCAGGCCTAGATTTTACACACTTATTACTTAAAACTAACCACTGACAACAAGAACGTCTCAAAGTATCCGAACTAAGGTTCCGAAGGCAATAAATGTTAGCTCTTCGACCGCCTCACCTGGCTCGGAAGATGTCCCACATTTGCAAAGCTCGTTCGTTATCCAAATCCACAGCCTCTTAGAATTTCATCATCCGTGTCGGGTATATACAGTCCCCTGTGGACATTACGGGAGCAAGTACCACCTCCTGTTCTTCTACAGACGTTATCAACCAACTTCCGCACTTCGAAATACGCCCCATGCTGGCCTCTCATAGGTTGCCTTCCATCTCATTCGGCGTTGCGAGATCATGATATTGACGACATACCTCAAACCACCCTACAGGCCTGGTCCTGACGGAATCCCACCAGTCCCACTGGGCATCGCTGGCCAGACCTTCGTCTGCTCCTTTCGAGTATATTCACATTTTCCATGTCCCAAACTACTATTTCGCCTAGTTGGGGACCTTCATTATTGTTCCATAACACAAAAGATTTTTCTGCATGACCCGAGAGTTGTCGCCTAGTTAACCACATCCCAATTTCGTCAAGGCTTATGGATAACGTTCTTAAGGAATATTTGATGAACTTACTAACTTCTCAAACAACCTTGTCAATCACTCCCAAATCGAATTCTTGAAGAGCATATTCTGTCTCACTTGCCAGTTTGATTTCTTGAATCTGATCACCCAGAATGTTGATATCTACCGGCCCGTGCTCACAATCACATGACAAACGTTCCACCCCGCTTTAAACCCCCCGACTCCTGGCCAAAATTAAGAACCAGGGGATTAAAAAACCACTGTTATCCTAGTTACCGTCCCACCTTTCTGATCACTTCTAAGTTGCTAATACCAACGAATGTTTGCTCCAGCCCTGCGCTATGACCACTGAAGTTACTTATGATAGCTTCCGTGGTCCCCTTCTATTCTTACTGTATATTACCGGTATCTTAAAGGTTATTCGTTATGTTAAGCCGTTTCCTTAGCTGATAGCATTAAAATAATTCGCTCCTTCTAAACTGGCACAGTTAATCCCATCTTTGCACTTGTGGCTGAAGATCTAAAGACTCCTGATGATTGGTGCGGCACGTGGCTTTTGAAGTTCCTCGCTGACAAATGTTTTCTAGTCACATGTAAATGCAGTGACCCTCGGCTCTCTCCACGAATGGCCTACCTATTTCTGTTTCATACGTTAAGGGATTTACGGGTCCACTACTTCTGCATTTTCAACTTCCATGAGGAGACCCACGACTAAACTGCCGTCGCTAAAGTATCCACGCCTACCAGGAATTTCCACTCAAATACATTTCCTGATATGGTTATTAAAACAGATTAACTTTTCCAGGCTGGGAGTTAATAAGTGACAGGCGAAATCGTTCTGGCACTCTCATTCGGAGCAATCGGCACAAATTTGGACCCATTCGCTGGCATAATCGAACCATCTTCGAATCCTAATATCCATTTAAATGCGGCTCTTTAAATTTGCCTCGTGTAAATCCCACCAGCAAATGCATAACACTTAGAAAATTTTAATATTTCTTGCTTCAAGCCAGTGGTACATGGAAGCATCTCAAGAAGTCGCCAAATGTATGTATTATGGGTTGCTACCCAAATTGCTGTTTAAGTGTATGAAATGGCATTCTCGCACGTCCTGCTCAACACCACCCCACCCTGTTTCTCTGGCCCCACCAAAGACAATCGTATGCCCCTTGGCAGCTCCCTAGATTAAAGATGGCTGAATACTTATCATTCCAGATGCTATCCGTCCACATCGTGAGCCAAAAATTGTCCAGCACGTGGCAGCGTGCATACGGCTGAATCGTCACGGACATGGTATTCTTTAAACTGGAAAGCACCCTGTATGAATGTTTCTCAGTTGACGCTGTGACCGTGTCCCGTTGGCTAGACAGGAGCTCTGCCTCTGTCTGGTCCAACGCGCCCTTCAGGGTTATGCAGGAAAGACCCAAAAGTCGACCAACCTGCCACCAGATCGTCTGTAATGATCTTGCCACCTTGCGGGTCTCGCTTGATTGCGCAAAGGCTGGAGCTAAATCCGGGAAACAAGCAGCACACAACCTTGAATAAATATGATCACATTGTGAAATTCCTGCGCTCTCTGATTGCTCGCAACATCGATCTTCCATCGTGTACAACTAATTAATTCACTTGCGACTCATGACACTCTCTCCAATCCGTCATCCTTGTCCATAGAGAACTCCAGTCGGCTGAACTAGTCGTGATTTTGCTATACGAAATTCTACCTCTGTTCTTTTGTTTTCTTCATCCAATAACAATCGTATCTCACCAACTTACTTCCACCAGTTGAGGCATTTCTTCATCTAAGCCTCCGTTCCAAATAGCCACATTTAACGCACACATTGATGTGTAAAGAACGATGGGCATCCAGTTTGTTTATTGTGGGCCCCAGCAGTCACTCTTTGGAGCAATCCAGAAACTTGTGTCGAGGTTCCTGATTCTATCAAGCACGTTTAATTTGCCCTATTGCATTTGGCTTCTAGAAGAAGATGAGCCGGCTTTACGGTAGTTTCAGATCTCAGTTGCAACTGCTTTAGACTAGCAACAAGGCCCTGGGGACATCAACCAAGTCCAATTTTCACCGTCAAGTTCATTAAACCTCATGGAGACCAAGCTGTTTAATGTCCAAAAACGATGTACAGCCAACTTTCATTTCACCTCATCGGTGCTTGCTCCAATCTGAATATTGAGGTGACGCTAACAAAATACTGGTGAAAGCTTGGACAGATTTATAAAATGCATCCAAACCGCTGCAGTTAGCTGAGTTTTCTGCCCGCTGTGTTGCGGCCTAACTTTCCCAACCTGGAGTCTTTGCCTCGGGGATTTACTCTTGCCAGTATTTTGTTAACGTAAACCGAAGATGCCAAAAGTTTTAAGGCCTCAGGCGCATGATGCTTCCGGCAATTAATTGAAAAGCTTTACAGCCACACAATAAGAGGTGTCGGACTGCCCCAATAAAAGTGCGAGTTTGGTTTTAAGACTGATATTGGCCTGTTGCTAGACACATGCCCGGTTACAAAAATACCATTCGGGTAACGTCACTGCACCGCTTAGCATCATCCACAAATTGTCCAGTGGGCAGGGCGATGTGACGAGGTGCCTAAAATCTGACACAACCTTCACAATCTGGCAGCTTAATTGTAAGCTACTTTTGTACGACTATATAGTGCAACGAAAGTTTTGACTTTGATGTCAATGATCTCATGGCGTACCTATTTACCATCCGCTTGAAGAGCAGTCAGGTACTTTCCGAGCACCACTCGGTCGTCCACAAGTTTGGAGCGGGTAATAAAATAGCCTTCGAGAACTGGGACGCCCTGATAACCATCAACTGCGCAATGAACAGCTGAATCGACAGCCAAGGTGAGCAGCATCAAAGTTGACGGTTTCACCTGTCGTACCCTAAACTTCGTTTGACTGAACAAGATTCTTCGCCACAAGATCAAACGTGAGCTTTTGTTCTGGCACAATATAATTTTCCAGACGCATAATTATTGAACTAAAAGTCATGTGTAAACCTGTTCCACAATGACTCGTGATCTAACAAGTCGAACAAGTCGCGGAAGTTGATGAAGCAAGTGGTGATAGGGCTTTGAAATCCTTGTCGGTGTTCAAAGATCCCATCAAAGACTTACTGACGAAGTTTCTACCTGGAAGGGGCGACCCTGATTGAATTGAACCGGTGGAAGTCTTGCTGCTACGAAGCGATCCGGTACAAGCTGAAGGGAGCTTTTAAAACCACGTCTAACAGGCTGGTGTCCCTGTAGTTTCGGTCAACTGCTGTCACTCTTTCTGACAAGTCGCAGAAAAACCGAAATTTTCAAATTAGATGGATTTGTTTTGGGTTTCCAGATTATCTTGAATTGCATGCGACGTGGTTAAAGATTTCTGCCACAATCCCGTGTTTTCTCGAGGCATTCCAAACTTTAAACGGTTGTCCGGGCCAGTTAGTTCATCTCTTAAGAGAGGGTCACGACTGAAATTTTAGGGGTAGCCGAAGTCGGAACTAAATTTGCTGACCTACCTAGCGGATGAATAAGGGGTTGCTTTGAATGTCCTACCCATCTGGTTGGTTTAGCATTCACATTAGGGATGATTGCTTCAAAAGAATCCCACAGGGGAGGCTGAATAGATTGCATTTTCCCGTCGCCATTTTTAAGAAGCGTAAGAAGTTTCCGAAGTGAAGACTGTTAGCTGCAATTTACTTATTGTTTGCTTTTTCTGCCATTAGTGGCCGCCGACCATGCTGTCTTGCATCTTAAGCCTTTCGAGGGGACCGAACGGACGGGGATCTTTGGCCACGCATTAGGACGGGCAGTGTCTTTGGATACCCATCCTCAATAAGGGCTTCCTGCTTTTTCTGACTTAACCATTTTGCTCTTTCGTACTGCTGCTGCTAAGTTACCTCATTGCCCAGTATCAAGGATACATCTATTGGTGTTCTCCGTCCAATCTTTGTCATTAAAATGCCTGTCTTCCCTCGGGAATTGGAAGACCCAACATAAAAACGCTTCAAAGAAGTTACTTCCTCACGGATTGGAAACCGAAGGTGAAGCCCCTCATGTACCAGCACATGGTCTGACCAACCCGTGTTACCTGATTCTACCCTGCAAAGCAACCTGCGGTGTCTGCTGGAAAAATCTGGCATGGACAAGTCAACAACCAGTTCACTTGATGAGCACTTCGACTTTAACTGGAATGCCATATCTTGGGGAGTACTTCGGAAGGCAGGAACTGTGCTGGTTACATCCTACCTGTTTCTATCAGAGTGACTGATGAGCCCATCGCCAATTTCACAGGTTTGATATGGGTCGGAAGCTCCGAGAACTTGTGATTTTGCGGCGCCTCGTACGTTTCTCTAGGCGTTCCAGCCACCCGTCACGATGGGCGTATCCTTCTTTGGAATACGGCTCTCTACTGGCTGAAGGCTGCTGCAGACGTTTTCTTTCCCAATGCTTTCGGGTGAAAGAGGAGTCTGATGCGCCACCACGGTAAGATCGAAGGTTGACTCTTGAAGTGCGCCATAAAGATTCTTGAGTATATAATTAGAATGACGGCTGAAAACTACTGGTAATCCTTGTTGATCTGTCTTTTCCAGGCCTCTATGATAGTAAAGATAATGACAACCAACGTCTGGAACTTTAATGTCGCTATTACGGGCTCATCTTAGTCTGAATTCAGGAAAGCGAGCAATGCCCACTTGACAGTAGTTAGGCATGCACATAGTCAAGGCATGACGTTCGATGCCCGAAAGAGTCCTCACAATCCAACATCACATGCAGATCCTTCTCACGCTTTGGGTCTAGCCCGCACCTTTGACACCCCGACCACAGGACGCTACGCTGGCGGTTCAAGCTGCTGCATAGGTAAAAGCGAACAGAGACGATGATCCTGAAATTCGACTGAGATCCCATCCAGTGTCCAGACCCAGGTTTCATCTGTGCTTTTCTGTAGGCCCTGTGGTTGCTGACTGGGTTATTGCGGAGTTTACGCGGCTCGCAGACTGCACTGCTTGGCTGTATTCCAGTCGGCACCCGGCTATTCTCAATGAAACTCAAAGATGCATCCAAAGCTTTCAGTAGTTGGCCTGACAGACACAGTCGTGCAACCCTAAGGATCGGGATGTTTTGTCAAACGCGATGGGACTCGTTGCACACAGCAAGGGGGTAACACTTGAGTGTTTAGGAAAACAGAATTGTTCGTGCATGTTGGTCTTCCTCGAATGAGTCGCATTGAAAACATCACTTTAATCCCGATTACTATTGTTCAGGAAACAAGGAAATGTTGTTACCACTGTATTCAAACCTTCCCTTGTTTCTCTCTAACGCGGATTTCAGGTGGTTCCGTACCCGATGCACCAGCTGGCGTCCCCCCTCCTCGCATCAGCCATGTACCCAAATCGATCAAATAGTAGTTGACTACAACTGGCCGGCCTGTTTACTGGATTGCAGTTTGCAGTAAAATACCAGTGTGGCCTGGGCTTAGCGTTGGTCTGCACAAAGCTATCTTTGTGCTTTGGGCAACGCGCTCCAAGTATAAGTCGTAGAATTGGTTAGATTACGACTAGGTATTCTACCCAAGTCACCTACTATCCTTTCAAAGTTCCCTGGCTGAAAAGCTTGAAACGCCGCGACCCATCAACGTCAATGAGCACTGATCACCTGTAAAGGATGTATTGTATTCCTCTGGCCTGGTCATCCATGATCCAACCCATCGCATTGTGACACCGTGGATTTCCAATGCATTCGTGCGCCCTCTTGAGGCACCCCAGTCTATCCAGGCTGATAAGACAAATAACGAAGCGTGTGTTGTTACAAGACATGAAATGAAAAGAAGCTCGCATACGGATCGTAAGATGTGGCGCTTTGATATGAAACATGCTGCCATGTTGTGCCACCTAACCGGATCTTCTGATAGGGCGTGAGCGTGACGGTATGTAAAAATGAAAGTCCAGATAAACGCTTCAGTTTTTGCCCGCATCAATTCCGCTCCAATATGCCCTGATTTTGCCTGGAGCCTCAGCGGCTCGTCTGCTCAAAGGAGGGGACGGAAGGGATGACGAATAGTGGAATGCGTCTAATACCCAGTCAACATAAACCCTCCCAATTTACTCCGGCACATCCCCAATTATCCCAAAGCGGAAACTTGGCAACAAACTACGGTGCATTTCGAGGACATTTTTGCGAAGAATCCAAGGTGTGCATTCAGTCTACTGCTACATTTGTTCACATTTGCAACACTAAGCATTCCCATCTTTCTTAATTTCTAAAACGTCCAACGCCGCCTCCCCCCCCCCCTCCCGGGTGCAAACTCTGCGTACACGCACGGTATTTTCACCCCAACAGCGGAAGACAACCACATAGCGCATGGCGATATTCGCTGAGCAACGCAAGTACCAAACTTCAGGGAGTGGAAAATATGTTGTGATAAAACTCACAACTACTACTGTACACGAGAGTCTCCTTGGTCATTTGTATCCGATAAGTTGTAAAACCGATTGACCTAGTGGAGCCGTATTTTTGGCGGTCCTTCAACAGGATGAGTAAAATGGAAGTCGTTATTGTATATTTTATCTATAGGGACATATATAGTGGTGATTTCTGCAAGATTGTTGCATAAAATAACGCACGTTACCGGTCAGAGAGAGAGAGACGTTCCTTCGGCTTGAAAAAAGTTTGTTTCCCGTGAGCTCGCTTCACTTCTCGCGGGTGCAAGACTGCATACATTTCTGAAATAAATCTGCAAAATATGCACTAACGGTGAAACAGTTAGCAAATATATGATTATCACTTGTTTGTACAAATTTCGTCCAGTCGAATGTGCGTTCAGAACTTGGAATTCTGGTAAGCTATCCGCGCGATTACCCGATTACTTCGAATTGTTTGTAATCAAAATGGACAGTTTGTGCTAGACGTTAACTATTTCACACTTTATCCGTGATACGGATTTCTGTAAGGAAGAAAAGGTAACTGGGAATATTTTTTATGTTTCCCGATAGAAAACAATCATCTGCCATGTATTTGTTCTCTCCGCATCAGTTGCATGTTTGATATGGTAACTTTGTCATTTTGTTTGTTAGTCCCACGGTTGCGTGGTACAATCTCGCATGCCCTTAAAAAGTAATGTTACACAAAACACGAAATACCCACGTGGGCCCAGTGTGGTTTGGATTGATGACAGGTGTAGAAATGACCTGTCAGCAAATGAGAACAGGCATTGGAAATTTGTTTACCAGGTAAAACTTGAGCTGATAACAAGCGGATTCGGTGTCCGTATTGGAGATCTGAGTACGAAGTGTGACATAATCATCTTGGCTTGGAAGGCAACTGTTTTGCTCGTTCTGATACACAGTTTTCACAGTTCGCAATCTATGAAGTTCGTGTGACTTCCTGCGAATAAATGGATCCTAACTAAGTGCAAAACATACGGTGGGTGGATGTTCCCCACAACGGTTGCGAACAGCTGTAACGTCCTGAAGATCGTGCCTAGGAAAACTCGTCAAGTAATCGTTGTAGTTACACAGCTAGATCACAGTAATCTATGAGCAGTCGTTACACTCCAAGGAATGTCAGCGTACCTAGACTTTAATACACTACAATAACTAAGTACAATTCGCTAGTAACGGGAGGCGGTAGACCATCAATGACAGTTTTCCCAATTTTCACCACTATAAAGGAGGTACACAATATGTAGCAATCACCGTTCATTCATACATGATTCAAGACCGTCGCCAAACTGTCCTCCACAAACTCAATGAAGTTGTACATCTTAAAAGAAACGGTTATCAAGAATTGAACCAACCAACTTGTCAGTGATCCTGAATAAGAACAAACTGGGTAAGGAATAGAGTGATGCAACGAAATAGCAATGAACTTTTGCACATTGTTTCGTCTCTCAGATCCTTGTGCATAATGCCGGAGCAGGACAGTATCGCCTAGAATGTGGATAATGGTTTCTGGGATGTGTTTCGCGTGAGTATAACAACATCGATCTTTCGAAGAAAATTGGTTATTTCCGAACATCGCTTTCTCTAAGATTTGTTTTGACACTTGATATCAGCTTTTTTGTGACATCTGTTCCGTTGCGTTTGTTGTGTCGCACACGAGGACTATAGGGTTCCGTTGGTGCTGCTTCCGAGTCCAAAAGAAGGCATGCCTTCAGCTCGAAAAATTTTCGCTTAATGCAAAGTCCCTTAACGGGAACAGTTAGTACATGATCTCTTATGATCAGATTCGTATGCAAGTGGGTTACTGCTGAAAGTCAAACTGTGCGGCCTGAAATTTATTCTGGTATCATATTTTGGCGTGTTACACGTTTGTAAATTTGTTGCGTGCATGGATCCAACAGAAATGCAAAACTCTTTCCAAAAAAGGTGAATCCATACCTTATCGCAAATGTCCGCCCATACGTGCAAGTAAAACATGCCTTCTCCTTCTCCATAGAGTTTGATAAAATGGTTCACCATGAACTCATATTACTAACCTATGTAGTCTATCTGATGGGCACACCATTTGTCGTCCGTACACAACACTCAGACCGCGGTCAAAATTTCAAGAAGATTTTGGTAGTTCGCACTCGAAAATAAGTCACCTAAAATCACATGCACGATATATGGAAAATGTTACCCGCATCAATATCTTCCATTTTGCACCATTTCCCCAGGGACTTTACATGCGAAACAGTTACGAATGACCCGGATGGGTTCTTTCCCCGAGAAGAGAAAGCCCTGCCCACCATAGACTTAAAAATCGATATCATATCAGTAGGGGTCGATCGCTGTGAGCTGGCGGACAGTAACCGTGCAAATCAGTGACGGATAGGCGCAACATCGTCATGTGGTGAAGTTCAACAAACCGTTCAGAGCCTGCCTGGTAGCGTAATGGCTAAGGTGTTCGACTCAGAATCGTTCGTCCCGGGTTCGTGTCCCGGTTCGGGTGCGGTGGGTATGCACTTCTCATCATTCCTAACAAAGATGGAACAGCTGTACAATGCTTCCATGGTTTCTTTATGCTGAGTTGAGCGATGATTTCACATGGTCATGATATCATATTTATGCAAATTCTCCTCATAATCTCGAGGTATGGCATTTGTATTGTAAACTGTGGCGAAAATTTCAGACGTATCTGTTGGCAGGTTTGCAAATATTCCTCTCCCCTTCATGAACGAAAATCGCCGTGAGTTCTTTTCTTCCCAATTGCATCTTAAATCAGCACTACCGGCAGCATTGTGACCACGAATATTGGAGTGGTTCTAACCATGATAACCAGTAAGGCATTTCAGCTGTTTGATCATAACTTTTGCCGGGAAGTATGTTACGAAACTAGTCAATCTGACAAAAACTGTTAGGTATTTTGAACATGTTCAAATTCAATGTGCCAATCTGGTTTCCAGGTCTACAATGAGCTCAAAGTTCGGAAGATTTGTCACACAAAAATTGCACAACTTTGCACCCGTGTACTCTGATTTTCGATTGTTGCCTTACAGCGTACCATAAAAGTAAAGAGGAAAGAACTTCCAACAATAAAAGATCAACTGTAAAGTAATACGTCTTTGACGTTCGTGGGGATTTCCAACACACTCCTCCTATTTATCTCCGTGAAATTTAAAGGAAAGAGTAACGGATAGCCATTTGGTAGGTGCATATTATTACATTAATTCCTCACAACTTCAGTTACAGTACTTGTCGGACGAGTGCATTTCCATTCGTTTTACGAATGTTATTTCAAACAGCTAGGGGTTATCGGTGAACAATCGTTAGACGATACGAAATTCGGATCCCTCGTCATCGATAAGCGTTACCTTCACCAACAATTGTTATCTCACCCAACAGACGCCATCAGAGGATGGGAAATTTCTCCTGTATTACCGTAAAATTGGTTAAGGAGAAAATCGAACGGTGGATTCCAACAGCAAGGTCGAAACCGGCCACCAGTTAGCAAGACAACAAGACTCAACCACAGGCGTTCCAAGACGACCATAACAGGCTTCGGCGAATGAATATAACAGAAACTACCAAGAATTTTCTAATTGTTAAGACATCTTACTAAGCACAATGGAAGATCCATTTTTACAGTAATTTCACTGATGAAAACGAAGAATCACCGGTATTGATGGAGCGCCAGTGAAAAGAACGGAAAATATTTTGTTCATTTTGATATCAAATATATATATATATATATATATATATATATAACTTCGTTGAACTCCGCGCTAATACTTCCCATTTCAATGGGCTGTTGGGATTCTGATTTCTAATGCGTCGTATAGCCTCGTGACCTACGGCAACGTGGCTTTGCTGAAAGTCCAATATCAGGGAAACACTGGAAGGGATATTGGCCGTCCGCAGGGAATCACTGAAAGAGTTGCCAATTTAAGTGTTTCAACGCGTTTCTGAGTGTGTTTCAACCACAGGCGGCTTTTATACTGAACATTTATATTTCCATCCATGTTACATTTACTATGCCTCATGCGCAGTTACAGCTGGCGCTTAAGTGTTCAGATTTAAGGTGATGCGGGGTTAGGCACAATCTTGCGTGATGTTAGGTACGCTGGGGTACCAGTGTGTACGTTATGCCGCTTTCAGCTAATCTTTTGGACGTTCAGTAACTCAATTATTACGATACTAAAGGCAAGGTTACTATCCAGTCAGCAAAAAAGCCCCCAAAACGCCTCGAAATAGTCCCCAAACCGACACCAAAACAGGCACTTTGCATCAACCAGGGGTCGTTTTGGGGACTTTTCTGCAAAAACATCGGCAAACACCCCGGCATGCATTTTGCAACATTTCCCCACAAAATCTCCCAATAAAAGCTTACTAAAATCCTAATATATACGCCCGCACAAATAAATTCTATGACGTGCAACCTAAATCTAAATGCGAATTAAGGAAGCCCACATTTTCCCTGCTTCGATCTGCATGCCCAGCTGCCCTTTCTTGACGCAACGATCTGCAGCAAAACAAAATAAGTCCAGTGTTGATATTTGGAAATGTATTAAAATGTCAATTCAACAATGTACATCAAATACCGTCCGGCTGCGTGCAGTTTTTAGTCCGTTGACGTTTGAACAGTCCGTTACGATTCTTCCATATCCTGAAATGAAAGGAAAGTAGGCATGAACTTAGCGGTCCGTGGCCGTGCAAATCACCGACGGATAGGTGCAACGTGAGCACGTAGTGAAGTTGAGCCAACCGTTCAGAGATTCCCTGCCCAGTATTGTAATGACTAAGGCGTTCGACTCAGAATCGTTCGTCCCGGGTTCGTGCCCCAGTTCAGGCGCGGTGGTTATGCACTGCTCATTGTTCCTAACAAGGGCGAGGGGGCCGTACATTGGTTCCCGAATTTCTTAATGTCCAGTTAAACGTAGATATCACATGTTTAATTATTTCAAGGGAACACTGGGTTTTACCATGCTAAGCTCTAGCGTGACATCGCCCCATTTCTTAAAATCGATTGGGACTGAGAAAACGCATAGGATTAGGCAACCACATGACTGTGTAAAATTTAGCGTTAGAATTTTTCGAAATTGTAGACCACTATTTCTGTGTCCATGTACGTAAGCAGTAAGAATAAAACCTAAAAGATCGTGAAATGCAAACCACAGTGCAAACGCAAACCGCACCATCATTCCCTCGAGTGACCTCATATCTCAAGCTATTGAATGTTTGTTTTTCTCAACCTGAACGAGTACCGTTTTTGAAGGTCAATTCACGATGCGGATCATTCAGCAAAGTAACTGGTTCACAGTCTTACAATCGGACTTGTCACTGTTGGGGACTTGACAACCAATAGGATGTTTTTTTCTCGTGACGCCTTACTCCCAACGAAATGAAACGACACACTTAGTTGAGAAATTTTGGCGGCAATTCAGTCACTCAGTTAGGGCATTTTTATTTCATTCATCTCACTGATCAGAAATCACTAGTGTATAATTGTTGTAGTCCGCGAGAATTAGGACAATTAGGTCATCGTCCTCAGTTCACGACTAACTCAAGCGAGGAAACGCCACTTTCCGATTCCCATCACTGCCGAACCGCTTTTGCAGGTGTCAGCACTCGACTGACAACGAGATCTTCCGCTGTGCTTCATTGCACAATGAGTGTGGACATGAAGAGTGGATGACAGTTCATGAAAAATGGCTACTGTGTCCACTACAATGGAAATCAAAACAAGTAAATGCAGTCAACCTTTTGAATAGTATTCCTATTTTCTGGAATCGTTTTGCCCAAACCTCGAAGCTCGCGCTGGCCAGACGGATAAGGTCGTGGCGTTTGGATGTGAAGGTTGCTGGTTCGAATCCTCCCACCGTCGGTCGACTTCCCCACTTGGCAGCCCTCTGTTGATCGCGGCCCCCTTCCTGGGAAACGAGGTGCATTGTCGTTTCACTACTAAAGGAAGTAAAAGATAAAAGATAAAAAACTGAGTTGCAAATGCGCACACGGCCTATCTGCATAACGTCTCCCGTTCTAGAAGTTGCTACCGGGGATGCAGCCCAGCTACAGAATGCGATTAGTATGATAGCAATTTAGTCGTAATCGCTTCATTGTATTTTGGTACCACTGATTACGAATGTCGGTCCGATACTCTGTAACATATCTACCGGTTTGTTTCGACTAGCGGTACCCTCTACGCATTGGCGCCTTATGTTTGATACATTGCATAAACTTTTGCATCCAGGTATCACAGATAGTATACAATTAGTCTATAAATGATACATTTGTCCATTCGTGAATTAGGACGTTCTTGTGTGGACTAAATAATGCTTTTGGTCGTAACAATCAAAAGTACAAGGTCACGTAGCTGCACTCATCAGCATCTTCGCTACATCTGATGCTCATTTTGATCCTATACATGTAGATATACGCGTGTGTCCGTCTGCCAAAACGCAACTAGATGTGACGAAACTATACTCAACTTCACTATGACTATCAAATTCATGACGCGACACTTCTTAGAAGGGTGGACAAAATTCTGTGACTGATCCGATACCGTTGTGACAGACTGAGGATAAAATCCGATTCCGGCTAATTTTGATCAATTATATAAAAATTGGTAGGTTTTGAACAGAATCAGCCGACCAGGCAGCCATCGCACGGTTTAGTCAAACGTTTCATGCTCAACTAGAAGTGACTTTCTGATTGCACGAGAATCACGATTGGTGCAAAAATCTACCGGTGATTCTACTCACTTTAAGAACTTGTTTAAAGGTAAGCATTTAATGGTCCGCCACAGAACTTGTAGTCGATCAACTGTACGACTGTCTGAAGAATTCTTCGCACCACAGAGTCCAGAATAATTTATTGTACAAAAACACTCTCTTCGCCTGTCCACATATGTGTGGAATCTTTCTCCGGTGAAAAACGAGTCTAAACGAACGACAAGCATTCGTTCCCCGATCGAACTCGAAACTTGTTCGCTTGTATTTCTCCATGTTGACCGGGCATACAAACCAGTATAGCAAAACTATTAAGATCCATTTTGAGTGATTTCTCGTCACGATTAGTCTTTTACGGTTGTTTCATTCGGTCTCGCCAATGCTGTTAGCACCGGTCTTTTCAAAGTCGCTCACTGCTCAATAATATGAATTTCGATGATAATCCGGCTCTGTTCTCTAATGACACTCCCGTGTCATGCCATCGCTTGCAATCATCTCTTCCTGTTAGAACTTTGAATGAGCACACCTTCCTACGTCGATGACAGCAGCCAATTGGTCTTGTTACGTCCTGGAATGAAAATATTGCCCCGCATTCAGGCCAGCAGTCTAATACCAAGAACTCATGTACAAAAGGAGACTTTCGTCATACGTTCGAATTGGTTGTTTGTCTAGTTTGATTTCGCTTAACTGTACTCATTGGTAACTCCGTTGTTTCAATGTAAGCAATGGATGACAGTCGGTTCTTATTATTACTATATATGCGTTTCATCCTTTGCAGTTACTAAACGAGTTTCCGGCTCTTTTGTCCATTAGTACGTTCACTGGTCTCAAGAAATTGTCCGAGAATTTTGGTCACATCAACGGTTTCCTGGTCCTTACTGGCTTTGTTCAATGTTTTGCTGTCGAACTTTTGAAATTGGCTTCTGGATCTTACCGTTCTTCGGCGTCTGGATGGTAAATGTATGATAGAAACTAGATGACAATTCTCGCCACCGGCGGCGAATCTGGTTCACATTCGATCATTTCAGGATTCATGCCTCTCAGGTTCTACAGAACTGTCCTACATAAACTCAAAAAGCTTCTATCTACGCATCCATGTAGAACTGAGTTTTTCATCCTAAAGACATCTTCATACACAATCCCACGTGCATTCCAATCGAAATTATTTCGATCACTTTAGTGGGATCTTCTATAAACACATCGATCTTTCGAAGAACACTGACTATCATTGGACATAATTTTCTTTGTGGTCAGTCTTGACGCTAAGTTCTGATTTCGGGACAATTGTCTTTGCTTTCGCTTTATCGGACACGAGATCCTTCCAGTTCCGTTCATTTCATACCATTCGAGACTTTTCGTTTTCGACTCATGCACGGCGCTAGTTACTTTTCCTGTACACGTGTCATTTTGACACCGTGACATATACAACACATTTCTTATATCTAGCCGTTAGCTCGAGTTTTCTATACTCCGTCAACTGAAGGGACTTCCCCAACTACAGCTTCAGAATCTGACAGGAGATACATTCGGAGTTGCATACCGAACGTCTTCCGGAAGTCCAAGGAAGATGGGTGTCACGTGGGGTTTTACTTGTCTCGTAGAAATCTTGACCTCTCTACTAATTACTGGGATCTATTTACTCGAGTGAACAAAGTTTCTTCAGAAAAAGACGACCGGTTTCATGGTTATTACCACGCATCATTTATGTGTACTCAATTTTCCCTTGTCCAAATATCCTTATACATTCCGAATTGGTATATCCCACCTAACGTCGGGGGTGAACAGTCTTACGGTTAGCTCAGCCTAACAGACAAAGAATTACCAACTAATCAAAGTTGTGGTTCTTTTGTTTACTGTTCATAGAATAGCTTCCATGCTCACTCGTGACACAGTAAATTGGATTCTGATGCAACAAAGCAGTTTGGAGTGTACAAGTGTAAGGATGTTAGCGCAAGATAGTACCGGGTACGCATTCCTGACGCGAGGCAGTAACCGCGAAACCGGTAGTGTACTTCTGAGAAAATTTCGTTCAATCATCCGGATACTACTGAAATTTATATACACAATATTATGTATATATATATATATATATATATATATATATAAGCAGGAAGTAGTATCTGGATGCGTAAACAAAATGTTTTCCCGGGAGCACACGACCGGTTTCGCGGTTATTGTCGCTCGTCAGGTATGCGTACCCGATGCTCTCTTGTCCAAACATCCACATACTTGTACACTCCGAATTGATTGATATTTCTCACCAGAATCGAATCTGTAGCAACAGGAGTGTGCATGGAAGCTCTTCGTCGAAGAGTCCACAGAAGAATTATATATATATATATATATATGTATATATATATATGGCTTTTCCCACCTGTGTGATCTCAGGCCATACGCCAAACAAAACAGTAAAAACAAGCAGTAACTCGTTGGTTCTGTTATGTGTACTGATTATTCGTTTTTTTCACTTTTCGTGATTACAAAAACAAAAGCGGATATATATGAAGGTGAGTGTGCATGCAACGGAAGCAATTTCGTAAAGAATCCATCAACGAAAAAATGCAATTGAGTAGATCCAGTTTTGTTTGTGGGTGCAATATTTCCAGGTTTTCAATGCCAAAGCACGTGATTTCCCCGAGGATTCACTACCGGAGCCTTTAGCTATCGAAAGCCTAACCGGAAACGCAGCAGAATGCAGCATAGAGTCCATAACCCATTGGAAGATATGAACAGTTGCTGAGTTCATACTCTTTTTGAATGTGGCCAGATATCCTGGGTGCCCAGCACATCCCTCTTCCGCAGATGCCGGTGAGGACAGTGCTATAGATTTCGTGCACCTTACACGGTTGGATGGGAATCAGGGTTTGGACGTCACTTCTAAGCGGAATATCAAAGGTCTGTGAATCTGAACCGGGCATTTGCCTTCGTCCTCGGCATGCTGTGAAACTAACTTCGCCAGTGGAAGACATCGCAAGGGGATTCCTCACCAGAGGTTTTTGAAACTAGCCGCCATTTGGGGGCATTTAGAGAAGCGCTTAGGGTGAGTAGCCAACTCAGAGCCTGAGGCAACCACTCCCGACTATATAGAGGCGTTTTAAGGCTTATTAAGAATGGGATTCTGATTCTGATGGACGTACTTTTCAGATGGCACCTAGCAGACCTAATGCAACTGTTGAGTCATGTTTCCCCTCGAGCAACTCACGAAATACACGTCACAAGCGGAATGGAGATTTTGTGCATTGGAGATCGCAAATAATGAATAGATGGACTATGAAGGTTGACGTGGAACCGCACGCATGCTTAAAGCAATAGTGTAGTGGAAGAGACATGCGTCATAGCCACTAGGGCACACTACATGTGCCAGGGGTGGGTGAACGACTGCAACCTTGGACTGCCATAGAACTATTCTAGGTGACAATAGGTCAGATATGGTAACGAGACGGGCGACAACGAGTTGCCGTCTACTGCCAGAAAAGCCAAACCAAAATCACATAAACGAGCTGGTGCCTCTCCAAAGGGTTTCAGACTTGCGAGAGTAGGTAATCTTGCGAGATGAAATCCAGTGTGTCAACAACTTACAGGAGATGCACGAACTTAATCAACATGGAGACGATTAGCCACCGGGTTACTCTGATTCTGCAAACGAACACTTCCAGCGTTTATGTTCCCACAACGGTTGGAACATTCTCCTCTCCGGGACCATATCATTTCAACTTCGTGTTACTGAGCAGATCATTTGAATCCTTCAACACGGAGTTCACCAGCCAGAATCAGTCGAGATTCCAGCTCGCTGTGGAAATGACGCTGTAGACAGAGTTAACAAACTTTCGACAAGGTTCCAATTTCTCTCACCTGCAATATGCTTAATGATTGTGAACGGCGGCAGGATATAACAGTTGCACACTCAGAACCAAGATGGTGAAGTACAGCTGGCCGACTGCGGTGCCGTGCACTACAACAGTTTTTGACACTTGTCCAAGCCCAAGTAAAGTGTATTCTGTGTTGTGCTACTTACGTATTTGATAGTAGGCAAAAAAACAAAATGTCCACCTAGGCTATGAATATCCCGATTAAGTACCTAGACCTTTTTTGCGTACTTAAACAGTTCTAGCCAATGAAAGTTACCACGAGATCAGTATTGTTGACAGGTAAATTGCGCAATTTGTTTTATTCCGCGGAATTCAATAACGATTTCATCTGGTTCAAATGTGTTGAATCCAATGGTCGAGTTCAATCTGGCCGAATTACCGCTGCCCTGATTCTATTCGGCAACAAGTTGATGCTACTAAGCCAACTGTATCAGAATGTTGCCAAACGTTGTACAGTTGAACCTCTCGCGCTAGTGACAATCAAAAATATAACCCGGAAGGATATCTGTCATGTGAGTAGGAAATGCGGACCGGATTACGTTCAGGCAAAAAAAACAATGCGTCGCAGAGACTAGGTACTCAAAGTGACATAAGGGTTGAAAACGACATTGTTCTTCTTTAATCCTGGATCGGATATTTTCGTGCACTTTTCAGCCACCCAGTCCAGGAGCCCATCTCGATCTCTCCTTTTAGTACTCATCTCCTCGTCTAGAAAATATTTATCTCATCAGTGAACCCATTTACCAACGCATAACCTGCAAGATATCTAATTCGAATCGCTGCATGCCCAACTTATCAGTCGTCTCATTTCGGGAACCGTACACATGTGCACATACTTTGTGTCCAATGGTATGAACTACCTCCGTCTCTCCCTGTTCAGGAAACTATGGGTAGGACTAAATTCAGATCGGTTGTTATTCATCAGTTGACTCGGGTTCACACGGACGAAGTTGTCAGCGGTGACAGGTTCGTTAGTGTCGAAGCAATTGTCAAAATGAAAATAATCTACTTGTTTCCTTAAAATATTGCACTGTATTGCAATAGCATGAGTACGAACCACCGGAAACGAATTTGTTTGTCAACCTGGGTTTCCTGTTTTATCCTACTTAGCTATTCCGGGGATTAAAATATGGAACTTGGACCAGCACGAGAAATCTCTCGTCTTTTGTAATCCATCATTTACTTCCATTATTAATGAAATCACAATGCACCTCGTTTTTCAGGAAGGGGGCCGCGATCAACAGAGGGCTGCCAAGTGGGGAAGTCGACCGACGGTGGGAGGATTCGAACCAGCAACCTTCACATCCAAACGCCACGACCTTATCCGTCCGGCCAGCGCGAGCTTCGAGGTTTGGGCAAAACAATTCCACAAAATAGGAATACTATTCAAAAGGTTGACTGCATTTATTTTTGATTTCCATTGTAGTGGACACAGTAGCCATTTTTCATGAACTGTCATCCACTCTTCATGTCCACACTCATTGTGCAATGAAGCACAGCGGAAGATCTCGTTGTCAGTCGAGTGCTGACACCTGCAAAAGCTGTTCGGCAGTGATGGGAATCGGAAAGTGGCGTCTCCCCAACTGTTAGCGCAGTGGGAAGTTCAAGGTCTGGTCGAACTCTGTCCACCTGTGCTGATCTGTCCGGCGTTCACTTCAAGTCATCCAGACAGGCACGACCACGATATTGCCTTGAAAGTAGCCCCAACGCACGACACACCACAAAAGCAGCTGGATGAGATCTAACACACACGCATACGGACACAAAACCCATGGCTATGTTGAGGGTAGGATACTTCAGTACAGTGACGCGTTCGATTTGGATCGGGATGAGTGCGCTGACTAGAATGCAGATGGTGGATAGTGAACTGAGATCGGCAGTTTAACCACGCAGACACCTACGCCACAAACACACACACCACGATAGTCTTTGATTTTGAATGTCCTACATATATCGCGTAGGGACCGACACTGGCTGGCACAAGCGAGTCTGAGTTGTGGGGACGAAGTGTGTAAATGAACCAGCGCACATTAAGCGCTGGAGGCATCACGTGATGACAAACTGTTCGTCCTTCGTATATGGGCCCAAGTTTCGTCCATACAGCCCATTTGAGTGGACCACATAGATGATTCCTTAAGCCAAGCCGGGTAGGTGTGCCTGTTCCGGCCTGAGAGTTCGGGATGCAGAGTTTCACAAGAAGCATAATCGATTAAAGCAAATGGATCCGCAGTCCCAAAAGCAACCCAATGAGCAAGCCTCATTTATAACTCGAGGGTTCGAGTCGGTCTATGTGGCCATGTTTGCAGTCGATCGGTTCGCCATAAACAGCTGCAGCTAACCCAACGAGATAGCTAATTCAGACGTCGTGAGACCTTTTGTTGAGTGCCTTTGTTTTCGTCGGTCCCGTTCTCGGATTATCGATCCGGAATCATTTTATTATCAAAAAAATCGGCAGGATGTGTTTCGATCGACCAAAGGAGATTGGCCACAAGGCGGTATCGCGTGTGGCGGTCAGACGTATTGCATGCGATCGTAAAGCCTGTCCAGGTGTCAAGTTCCTGCGTGAGCACCTAACCTAATCACGTCACACTAAACGTGGCAGTAGAAAGTGAAATGATAGTGACGCACGGGAAATACGAGTCAATTTCGAGGGATTTTGCCAGTATGACTGTGCTGTGTCTCGTGGTGTAAAATATGAAATTTTTCTTTCACACGTTTGTGGATCTTGATTCAGTGCTGTACCAAAGACTGACAAAAAATAGCCATAATAATAATATTTCCAACATTAGGAACTTTTCAATAGATGGACGGTTTTTTTTTACCAAACTGACGAATATGGCCATTAATCGTTATAATTTATATCTCCTCATCAATGACAAGTTCATTGTGTCATTTGTCAGTGCATAAGTTATCAGACTCTTTGAAGACTGTGGGCCCGGCGACTAGTAAACTTTCAGAAAACACATCTAGCCCCGTCCAGATATTTGCTGGGCTCCAAACCTGATTTAGTCACCATGCGTTTTGATTCGTTCCAGTCCATTCGTCAGACGCCCGTCGAATCATAGATAAAACCAGTCGGTAATAGGATGGAAAAAACGAGAATAGAACCTTCCTCAACTTGTACGTTTTAATGTATCATAAACGAAATAGGTAATCACTAGAGAATTCCCTGATACGCGCTAGCCCGTCAGTAGTTTCACCTCGCGGTTACAATACGAATGATAAGCATTGATCACAATTTTCCTCAATTTGCTCTTTACATTCATAATCTGACAGTGAAAAAGCAGAACTATTAATGATCGGGAAAATGTAGATATTCATTTGTGTGTTAGAAAGTAATCGTGTTTCAATCAAATCAATCAATCAGATCATTTTGACATTCATACCTCTCTCGAAATATTTCCGTAATTGTCAACCCAGAAATCAGACGTTCCCAGCCACCAACCTTCATAGTCCAGGTGGATTAGTCTGAACCAACATGATTTTAGTTGGATGTCACTTTCTGACACACGTCTCGCATAGATATACAAGCATTAAGTAGTATCTTGTTGTGTGAACAAAATTTTCCCGGGGGGGGGGCACGCGACCGGTTTCGCGGTTACTGTCGCTCGTCAGGTATGCGTACCTGGCACTCTCTTGTCCAAACATCCTTATACTTGTGCACTCCGAATTGGTATGTCTCACCAGAATGGATATATATATATATATATATATATCTGTTCATGTGCACTCGCGTTATTAACTACATCGGCAGAACCATCTTTCACAAAAGATGTCATAACATAATCCCAAGTGATTGGTCAAATCAGCGTCACAAAACAGAGCGGACTGTTATCGGGGTCGTTACTCGGGGTCGTAAATCTTGAAACCATAAGGTTGTTGAGATTTCATTTTTTGAATATTTGCTGCGCAATACTGGTCAGGAGATTTTAGCTCTCAACAAAGCAATCCCAGCCAGACTACGTAAGCCAGTCACGTGTGTAGAAAAGCTATCAACACAGACTCTACGCATGTCATAATGACGAGCTGTTCGTTGTACAAAGTTTAATCTCTATGCTCGAACAATGCTGTTGATAAGTGAATATCATATAGTCTTCCGAACGATTCTTCGTTCAGTGTCAACATCTCATTTGCCACTGAGAACCACGGAAACACTGAAGATTTCTTCCGTCCGTGTTACGATTCATCAGCAGTGCAAATCAGTTGCATCGGAACTGGGACGCGAACCTGAGTTGAACGACTTTGAATAGTACGCCCTGACCATCACGCGACTCGAGATGGTTCTCAATGGCTCAGCGAACATCAGCGCTACATTAAATAGCGCTCCTAACCGACACAAGATTTTATCGTCCACAGACCACTCTGTGCCAATCTCCAGGGTGAGAATTACCTCTATGGGAGGTGAATACATCGGGAGGTGAACACAGCGACTTGTTTCTTGACAGTTTGCAGTAGTTGGAGATTTTATTTAGTTTCCCGAATACTTTGTCGGCCAACGTCAACGTCCAACTTGTAAGCGGAAATCGTGGAGGCATCCACTGTACGGCTGGACCGATGAGAACGCCACGTTGGATGATGACACCGTGGGACAAATCATTCGAAAAATTAAATAAAATCTTCTACTATTGAAAACCGTTGCATGGTTGTCAGACTGTCCCACGTAAACGGTTGTAACGAGTAATACGAACTGTAAATATTCCACAACATTGAAATGGTTGTCAATACATGATGCGCAGATAATGGATGGTTGGTCAGCGAAAAACTGACTCGTCTGATATCGGAAAGAAGATGCACGTTACGAAATAAGATCCACGGCATAATTGTTTTCATGAATGTCAAAAGTTTGAGCAAGGCAGCGTATGTTCAAAGTCTCTTTACGGTCTCCAGCTATGGGTTCGTGGCTGTCTGACCGTATTTCACTAACACATGGAATTAGAAGAACGAACGACTGCGGGAATAAGGAATACACTTAGAGGATACGCACGCCCTTTGACTGGCTGCGCTACATTTCTGTCATTCCATTTCGTTGTTTTGTTGTCGGTTATTTGGTTCCATTATGATCTCCGTTCGCCGCTACAATCGCTCGGAATTCATTTCGCTCAAAAACCGTATCGTTTCTTAGCATGGACTGGGATCACCCACTGCTGCACCTCAACGATCTTCTCATCGGTCTAAAAGAGGCACTCGTGCTGGCTGGCAGGCATCCCTTAAATGTACCCTTCCAGCCAAGATGTCCGTTCCGGCATTTTGGAGCGTCAATATCTGCTCTCTGTTTACGAAAACGTCGAACCTGCTCCTCCTGCACACACGCACACACACACACAGCCACGTGTGCCATCAGCATACGAGAATCATGGCTGAATCCGAATATCGCTGAATCTGTCGTACCGATAGACAGATTCAGACTTCACGCACAGGACAGAGTATCTAACATGAGATAAACTGGAGACGGTGTGGAAACATACATAAACTCTTTATGATCCGGCAAGTCCGAAGTTGTTTGCACGTACTCGCTAAACGGAATTGACTGCCTCGCGACACAAAGTCATCTTAGCTTTTCTCGCCATAGAAGCGCTATCATAACGAATTTATACATCGCCCCTTTCACCTAGCAACACAATACCACATCATTTTTCGACTCTTTCAAGTATTTATTGTTCTTCTGATTGAGGATAGTCTGCATATGATTGTAGGTAATTTCAATCATGCATCTACCCTACCACTGACTGTGTTTATTTTAACTGACCTCTGCGTTTCTCCCATCACAGGCGACTCCATTTCAAATAGTGTTATTACCAAGCATCCTGATTTCTTTTCTCTGAAATTGTGTGTTCCAATTTCAAAAAAGTGATCATTGTCTGCTTCTGTCAAGACCCAAGATATAGTCGCTGTCAACTTTCCATTCCTTCAAGCAAACAAATCAAATCTGAATTCGCCTCCGTAACTGTTCACACGACAACCTTATCCTTATTCAGAAATCCCTTTCGCTTGCATCTGCCTATTTCTCTTTTGAACCCCTGCTCAATGACAATGTCAAACTTTTTACAGATGACCGTATATCCATCTAGTAACTGAAATCTCTAAGAAAACGCAAGGAGCACGTCTGCCTATCCCGTAATAACTCAGGTGTGCAGTATACTTCCACCCTAATAAAAGCTGAAATTAAACGCATCGACACTGCATTGGCCAGCCAACTCATGAGTGGTAACAACAACCGACACCTACGAAAAGGCATTCAACCGTTGTGTGGGAAGAAAAACAGACGTGAAATTTTCTGCAGATGTCGACAGTATCAATCATGCTTTCATCCATCCTTCCACCTATACCCGGTCATATTTGGACAGGGTGATGATGTGACAGTGACATGTATTTCTAGGGGATAGGTGCTCGACCTCTTCCGCACCACTAGAATTACCACGGGGGCTAGTCCTAACAGTTTGTCTTCAGCTCATTTGATGCATGCTGCTGTGGCCCTGACCGATGCATTTACCTCTCTGGTTAACCCATTTTTAATCTCGTCTTCTACCGCTGACTGTTGCAGACCCCTCACTATTATTCCTATCCCAAATCTGGTAGTTCTACTGCTTTGGTAAAATGCTTTCACCCCATCACCTTAACGTCTTCTGGTCTTAAACTGACGGAGGCTACTATACTTAGGCGCATGCGTTCTTCTATGTATCCTCCTGACGACCATTTTCAGTTTGCCTGTAAATCTAACAGGTCCACTTTGGAAGCTGTCGCCTCCCTCATTCACCATATTTGTGAGTCCTTAAATGTATCAGAGGAATCGAATACGTTGCACCTTTCTAGACCACTCAACGGCATTTGACTCGGTCCCACGGTCTCTTCTATTTCACAAACTGGAAATATATGGTTATCCCAGACCTTTATTAGCATGGCTGTCTGATTACTTTAATAACCGAACCCAGTGCACACAAATGGGCGGTAAAGTTTCGAAACCGTTGATTAACAATGTAGGAGTGTTTCAGGGTGCTGTTCTCTCACCAATTCTCTTCTCTACTTACATCAGAGATTTATCAACCAACTCACCCTGTCATTTGATCATGTTGCCCTCTCTCAAGCCGCTACTAACAACGGTGATTTTCAAGGTTTTTCCGACAACCTCTTTTCTATCTATGACGTCTCTGCAGAAGCTGGTTTGAATCCCAACACATGTAAATGTTTCGGATGTCTGCGCTCTCTGTCTCTCTCTCTCTCTCTCTCTCTCTCTCTCTCTCTCCGTCTCGCTCGGTCGGCCTACCCATCCGAAACGTATTCCAACAACTTTAAAACACTTGCCAGGGCTGATTCTGTGAAATATCCAGGAGTTAATATTGATAAAAACCCGAACTGGACTTCTCACATTTCTACCTGTGCAAACAATCTCCGACAGTTGTCATTTCAAATCAGGAAGCTTTGACACAACGGGGTGATACAAAGCACCATCTCCCGATTTGTATACCAATGTGTTTCCCAATCGTTCTTCATTGTGCTCCAGTTAAATTTCCAGGCTTACTTAAAAACGACTAAAGTTCTTCGCCGGAATCTATCAATTGTTAGCCGTGTGTCCTTCATGCCACTAGCTGAGTTGTCCTTCAGTCTATGTGATCAACACTTATCAGCATTGGAGAAATTTGCTCACAAGATTCTTTCAAAACTCACGCATCCTTTGCACAACGATCATTCAAAGTTTCGCTCTCATATTTCAACTCGATCTGCTTTTCGTTTCATACCCTCTAGAATCAAAATGCATGGGAACTTCACTATCTCATATTTAGCACGAATTTTGACAAACCGTGATTGTATTTTAGCCGAATGCCTGTACAACATATTATAATGGGATATGGTTGTTTCTGGATGAGTTTGTGTATTTTTCGCGAGATGGTGAGTGTATGTTTATTTTATTTGTTTCTTTAATTATTTTTCCTATTTTGACTTTTGCCCTGACATTTTTTGATTGAAATGTGCAATGTTCATTCTATGCAAAAGTCTGTACGACACAATACAATACAAAGCACTAGTATGCTGAAGCCAGACGCATGAATGACCATTATTTCGACTATGGTTAATCAAAAATCCCAGTACTTTTCTTCCGAGAACTGTCTGACGAAGAGAACTGATCATCTTTCACCTATCGACGGACTTTCTCGGCATTCTTCCGAGATATTTATACTTTGGATTGTTTTGTACGAATAATTAGTTTTTTGTCAGGCAACGAAACATTAATTACAACCAGAGACGAGATTTCAAAGTTGTTTAAGTAGATGCGATTTTTGTTTTTTCGAAAATTCATTGAAAAAAGCACATGGAAACAAATTTGTTATTCAGAATTATTCTCCGAAAAAATATTTAGTTAGTTTTTTTACCGGAAATTAAAGGTGGCATTTACCAGGGATTAAATGCAATCCACAGCGAACTTTGAGCATGATGATGTGGTGGGATTATCTTTTCTCTTTTACTTCCTTTATTAATGAAACAACAATGTACATCAATTTTCAGGAAGGGGGCCGCGGCCAACAGAGGGCTGCCAAGTGAAGGAAGCTGACCGGCGGTGGGAGGATTCGAACCCGCAACCCTCAAGTTCAAACGCGACGACCTTATCCGTTTGGCCTCGGCGGTGTTTGCTACTGTTGCAGTTGTTGTTGTTGTTGTTGTTGTTGTTGTTGTTGTTGTTGTTGTTGCTGATGTTGTTGTTGTTGTTGTTGCGATGAGAAGGAGGATGATTGGGAGGGTACGTATCTGGGGCATTTGTGCTAATGATTTCGGGCTCATGGTTTGATTTGTTTATGAGGTTCACCACAGAGACGGTGCTGGGCATATTCGAGCGATCGATGCTTCGAGGCTGCCCATGAAGCCGAAGGATTTATACCTGGAAACCCTAATTGGAACATCTGACCCGGGGATACAGTAGAGCCTTAAACTGGCACTCGACCGTGAACAAAACACTCTTGAGAAGGTTTCTTTGGGTTTGAAACACAGAAGGTCTCAATATGAACGAGTGGAGATAATGAAGATCGACAATTGAAGACAAAAGACAGAGCTCTGAGTAATAGCCCGCTTATCGCTACTCATTTTCCTCGAATCGATGAGTAACACTTTGCTGATCAACTTTCAGGATGATTGGTGTAGTATGGTTCTATTTGTACGTGTGCAACTTATAGAAGATAGTAGACGGATACTGCTAAGCAATTTAGCCATTAGGTAGACCAGCTGGATTCTAAATCAAATTTCGTTTCCAATGCGAACATGTTCGCAAAGTGGCTAGGTGACTGAATGAAAGCTCATCTGATTGGATCAATTACTGTTCTATTGATTTTACTGTCTAAGTTCCCAACTCGAACAAACCTTCCACCTGGAGGACGAGAGGGCTACTTAATCAGATCTCTACCCATCGATCTTCCTGGAATGAATAGATTTTCACCTTGAGCTAAGCTCTCCCTCATAGCTTGTTGAGTCTGGGCTTTGCAGAAACCATCCAAACTTTAGTATACTCTTCCATATTACAAAAGTGACTATACGAGAGATTTTTTGGCTAAACGCAGTAAGATGATAAGAGGCCATCGGCCGAATTCGATTTATAAGTTCCCTCCAGGTTTTTGCTTAATCTAAACAAACAAGCAAAAAATATATTTTGGCCGTACTTGTCCAATCCAAAAGACTTCAGTCCGTTTAGGATCGTCATGTGTTCACTTAATCACGAATTTACTCATCCATTCATTCAATCACTCTCCGAATCACTCACTGGTTCACTCACTCACCCACTTACTCATCAGCTGAAGAACTGACCGATTGGCTGAAAAATTACTAATTATCGAGCCAGCTAAGGAAGTGATCGAATATTCAACCCAATGACCAACTAACCTACTGGCTGCCCCGTTTACTTGTCCACTTACTAACCTATCTATTAGTGTGCTTACTTATTATAATATTTATTCTTTTATTTACCGGCTTACTTATCAGTCACTTAGCTGAGTTAATCAAATAATTGGGTTACCTGTTGATTGATAGATTTACTGACTGACCGACCGATTGATTGATTTATTCAATCAACCAATCGACCACTGACTTTCGCTCGTTGGTTCAGTTAACACGTTACACTCAATCATCCGAGCACACGTTTGGACCAACATCTACGGAATCCAAATTATTACAAATCAGAAGTTGTTACCAGAACTGTGACTAGTTGACCAATCAAGTGAACCTCAAAGCGACATTTCTAATCAACCTAGCAACAAAACCATAAGCTGTTTCTAACCTGCAAGTGGAATCGGAATCATATTAATGTGCCCGAAATAACACGTTCATTTTGTTTGTGATCACCATATCTATTGGGGCTTAAACTAACGAAGACAATCATCTAGTAGTCTGAGTGTCTGTCACATCCGCAATATTATTGTTCATTAACTACTCCGACTGTAAACGTACATTTGTCCAATTTGGGGATTAGTTATTGCTCATTTTCGGTTCGCCTATTAATCGACCCACGAGGACTGCTACCACATCCATCTCCCCTCTTTGGATAACAATACGTTTATTATTGGACAATCTAAGGTTCCCATTAGGTCTAGGTGTCAACGGGTCAGCCAAGTTCACTTGAAATATTCATCAGTTGAATTGAGCTGGGTAGAAACAATGCCGAAAGTGGATTGATGTGGAAAACTCCATTGACCCTAGTTGTTCTGGAGAGCAGCGGACAGAATAAACCGGTCGTATGTAGTCACATTTTAAATGAAGTCCCAGTCCGGTGACTGACAGTTTAGATGAACAAAACAAACTGCGAAGGTAAAGTTCATCAGAGGAGTCATTTGTTTAACTAATTATTACAGTAACACACGCCTTCACTCTACCACCTTGTCGTCACTTGTGTGCAAAGTCTGATATCACTCTGCTGTGAAACAAAAAAAAACCTGAAAGATGATGAACTGTTCATTTTACGACCGATTTTTTTTATACTCTCCGAGGTAAAAATAGTATTCCTTCTCTCATTATGTCTACCTGACGTATAAAGACTGTGTCATTCTCGTCATGTACTGAATTTAGTTGATGAAATACACCGCGAGTATAAAAACAACTATAAGTATTCGGAATATTCCCGCATATTATTTGTATTCATATTAATTATCATAATAATAATATTTTACTTAATGTATTTATTATTACGCCATAATTAAGCATCCACTCTTCCAGAGGCCTTGGTGATCTGCGTAAATGCCGAATAGAAAAATTCACACTTAAAGCCGTGAGATTAATGTCTAAAATGCCATTATATCGATCGATTGATCAATTGTCCATTCATAATGCCGTCCAGTCGAAAACTGTGCCTCCGGGACTTTGGACAGTTGAAACGACGATCCTGTCTGTGAATCATTTGCTGATCACTTGGTTCGCATGATGCATTCTGTGAGCCGTTACGTTATTCGGACATTGTCCCATCTCCATACACCTTGATGATCATGGTACGTGTCTGAGCAACAAAATCAGTTGTCAGTCAATGGGGAGAGCGTACTCATTTTGTAGGATAGGATGCGAAAGGAAAATGATGCAGAGGGTAATCAATCCCGTGGCACGAACAAATTACAAGTGGACATGCAAAGCTTTGCCGAACAGATAGCCCTTATGAACGAATGTGCGGGGCGTAGGCAGAACTTAGCTAGACAGCACGATTCCTTCAGTTAAGAGCTTGAGTTCAAATGGTTGTTCAGGCCAGTCGGACTAGTGCTGCCAGGAGGAGGAGGAGGAGTCTCAAAAGAAAGAAGACAAAAGTATTCGGCACACGGGCACATTGGACCGAGAATGCTCAGCACATGGGTCTTACGCAAGCCTGGTTTTGAAAAGAACAATATACACCGCTCGGAAAATCCTGGGAACTGGGACTATTTTGTACTCAATAAACAATCAAACCAACCGCTCACTTTTTGTCAAAGCATGATGATTATGAGAACCATAGCGTAAAAACTCTAATAATAACTAGTAATAAAAATTTCGAAGTACCGTCAGAACCAATGCGTCATATTCCCGTTACTGATAGCCATAACGATCCCCGGATTATTCGTGATGTGCTGCTATAACGAAGAGATAGTGAACTGAAATATTGGATTGTTTTGTGTAAGTGTTGATGCTGGCTAACACGCTTACCGGGCTTCGGATCACGTTGTTCTCCTTTGGTTTTCCGTTTCACATTGTGGCACGTGTGAACCTCATCGAAGAGCACTGTTCCGCGGTCGGCATATTACACTGCCTACCAGTGGTGGGATCAACGAGCAATACCAATACTCGATCTTGAGAATTTGTTGGGAAATTTTGCGTACTCTAAAGATTAGTAAAGCTTCCTATTAACGTAATCATCTTTATCTTTTATCATTTACTTTCTACATTAATGAAATAACAATGTACATCAATTTTCAGGAAGGGGGCCACGGCCAGTAGAAGGCTACCAAGTGGGGAAGTTGATCGGCGCTGAGAGGATCCGAACCCACGACCTTCACATCCAAACGCCACGACCTTATCCGTTTGGCCACCGCCGGCCAAGTTGATCCAATGAGTCTTCAGGTGAACTCGAATCTAAGGATTGCGGTGGTTATGGGAGAGAGCTTATCCGGACTTTTACTTCATCGAAGGTGTGTAGTTGTCCTGAAAGACCAATGATTCGACATTCTATTTCATCTATCGTCACTACTTCTTTCCTCATCATGACGGCACTCGTGAATCTGTGATATTTTAGCAAGAGAGTGAATGAATAGGCCAAATTTTCACATTCCTGTAGCCTGTCAGATGCGTATTTCCCTAACTAGACGGTTCCCGAAATCATTGCATTTCCAAGTCGTTCTTTAGCCATTGGCGAAAGCATGGCAAGCAGTGCCAGCAATCCCAGCTGTGTAGCACACATATGATGAAAGCAGGTGACAATCGCTTGAAACCCGGACAAAATCGATCCAGTCAGAAGATTTGACTCATGTGATGAGAATAGTTTGGTTGTGTAATATGCCCGTGGGACAGAGCTTTTCTATTGGGTTCACACGCATCACAATCTGAGATGGACAATAAAGAAAAAAACAGAACAATGTGAATCGAAGCCAGCATTGATATTTGCACAACAAAATCCAATAAGGTAACACACAGCCTGTTTGAAACACTTGCCTTTCAGAATTTATCCAAACGAATTAGCGGGAATGATAACCTCAGCATGATTCGTACACTGTGGCTTGAGTATATGATTCATACATGTGCCGTCGATGAAGCCTGTGTGATCGATTGGCAAATCAACTACACCCTAATTAGTCCAAATCGGTTGCCTAAAGATTACAACGAAATGTGGCAAATAACCTATGCAAGTGTGAAGTCTTTGTGCGACCTCGACGATCGGCCGAGATAGGATTACTTGCGGAACACGAAAGTAAAAAAGCTACTTGATTCTCATTTGAATTGAGAATACCTAAGGTTAGATTAACGTATGAATATGTTGTGTGTAAAACGAAATGCTTGTATAATCAGTACACATGTTTACGGGAAACCTTTGGCAAGATCCTCCTACGAAGCCTTTGTTGAATATGGTCGGTAGTTTGATACATTACCAAAACGTTATCTGGATTCGGTTGTGCTAAGCTATTGACCAGTTTGACGCATATGTATAATCACTTTTTTAACCAACCCTCAGTTTGAATCATGCGATCTGCTAGCATTGTCTGTCCGAAACCGTGGTTTATGCTGAACCATTAAATCCTAGGCGACACAAAAGAGCCAACAGTTGGCCGGTGGCATCGGGCCATTGATAGGGTTCCTCCCCCGGACGGTGACTAGCCACGCTTACAGCCAGTGGGAATAAAGAAACCAGAGCAATCCTGGTGTCACCAACACGAAATTGATGGTCATTTTGTGCTCATGCAAACATTGAAACTCCAGCTTTCCGACTGCGTATGAGGGTGACGAGAGTGAGAACAAACTTAGCCACAGATTGCTCAAATCACCAAGGAGATCCGAAACCTATCAAATTGGGCGTTAATTTGTGAAACAAATACGGGAAATAAACTCATCCGCTTGACAAAATACCTTCATTCCAGTCGAGCAATGTGACTAGGTTGGCTGACCCATCACACAGTCAACCACAAATCACAATGTCAAACCAACACAAAAACACTCTAATATCAGCACTACCGATTATTTTAATTATCAGATCAACGACCCCCCTATTTCGAGCCACTGGGTGAAAGGAAGCAATCTGGGTAGTGAGGCCAATTGTGATTTATCCGTGTTCAAACAACCGTTTATGACAGCAGTTGATTAACCAAGACTATAGTCCGGCCGACTGGAAATCTGTCCCCGAAAGGATCAAATCTGCAAGTCACTTTGAGAATAGACGACAATTTGTTTTCACGGGGCTCGTTATCACATCTGATCTAATATGACCTTGTATTAGCTCTATGCCAATCCAAGTTTCAGTAAGCTCTACTACATATGAGCCAAACCAAGTCCACTACATTCATGCATGAAGTAGGTCATAAGAGTGAGGCGAATGAAGATGCAGGACACGTACTGAGATCTACGCGTCCTGGATATTTGAATCGTTAACGCAAGACCAGCCTGGACAGCCGAGTACCGGAATCACGTGACCTGGTCGATGGGCTTATGGGCAAATCATCGGCTGCCCAGGTTTTCAGCCGTAACTTGTCGTGCGGACATACGCGGCCTATACGCATACACTGTGGTCCTTTTGCCCATTTCCCATTCTCAAACTTGCAATTCAGCTCCTCTATTTTACACACCTCCGTTCTGCGCATTTACCTACGGATTGTATCATTTCATTTCGCACGCTGTCATAAACTGCCACGGATTTGTGTGATGCAGAAACCGGTCATGACACGGTTGAGGCCTCAGTAATCGTAAAAATTTGTGTTTTACACTCGCGTCTGCGGCTCGAACAGATACACGTCCGTTCTAAGTCTGTAATGTACTTTCATGTGGTACAAAGCCTATGCACCCTCCTACCGAGGTAACAGAGGAAGAGTGCAATTTTATTTGCGAAATTCCATTTGGCAATTCTTATGATATTCGCAAAGATCCAATAATCAAACACACTGGATTATCCGATCAGCAGCTCGTCGACGCGCTTTTCCCAAATGCTAAAATCGGAGATCGGAAGCCATCTCAACTCCTCAGATACATGAAACAACTTTTGGGATCTCACAAAGTGAATGGCTCACTGTTAAGTCATTTGTGGATGCAGGAACTTTCTTTTTCCACTAGAGCAGTCTTGGTATCCTTCAAGGAAGGTGCCTCGACAGCTCAATTAACTGAGGCTCTCGAAAGAATGACGCTAATCTCAAGAGCAAGGCTACTGTAATAGTCTTTTTCACAACGCCTTCGGACTCCGTCTCGCAACTTAAGGAACAAATCGACCACCAAACATCTCAAACACATCAAAAACGTTCGCCGTCGCACTCTAGACTATTTAGAAGACGTTCTGTTCCATCTAATAAATCCTATTGTTGACATCTCCAGCCTACCGATGTCACTTTCTATATAATTGCAAAGCTAATCGTGCGAGAAAAGCAAAAACCAGTCAGCAATGGCGACTGCTGCCACTGGCTCTGAACCTGATCGCCCATGCCACATTTTTGATCGGTCTAGTTTCATACGATTTCTAAATAATACGGGTGCCGAAATAAGTGTGATCTCTGTTCCTCCAGGCCAACACCTGCATCCTACCACATTCACTCTATCAGCAGCCAACTGTTCCTCTATTAATACATACGGTCAAAAACTACTGACACTTGATATAAGTTTGGAGCGAGTTTTTTCTCTGGGTTTCCATGATTACTGACGTTTCCCACTCGATCCTCGGAGTCGGCTTTCGTTTCGCTTTTGGCCTTGTGAGTGATGTAAAGTACCGTGTTTTATTAGACATCACTATATATCTGAAAGCACACGACATCTGCTCCTGCACCCCTTCTCTCGGAATTAGTCCGATGGTACTCCAGTCACCATTTTCTTTCACTTTGGATAAATTCCTTTCAACAACTGTACCATAGACGCCCCCAACTACAACACCACACAAGATTCAGCATCACATTACGGGGTAAAAGAATTTTCTCAAAGCTCGATCTGGTACGGGCGTATTACCACACTCCTGTATCACCGGAGGACATTTCAAAGGCTCCAGTCACAACGCCATTTGACCTAAACGAATTCCTTCGCATACCTTTTGGCTTGCAAAATGCAACTCAAACATCTCAAAGGTTCATGAACCAAGTGCTTCGTGGTCTAAATTTCGCCATCAAGTACTCTGATGATGTTCCCATTGCCAGTACAGACGAACACGAACATGAGCAAGCATCTCCCCCTAGTCTTCCAGGAGTATGGCATTTCTATTAATACCTCTAAGTGCATTGTTGGTGATCCATCTATCAAATTCATTGATCTTTACGTTGACGGTGAAGGTATTTGACCGCTAGAAAGCAGAGTCACTACCATTCGTGACTACCCAGAACAACAGTCTTTCACGAGTCTCCATTGTCTCTTCGATATCATCAACTACTATTACTGATCCATGCCAAATGGTTCCGAGATGTTGCAACCATTCATCGAGCTTTAAAAAAGAATCACACAAGTTCTTCATGGCTCCAACAGCTAAAGGAACACTACAGACAGCCAAGGAAGTCTTCCTTATCCGAAGTGTCCGTCCTTGCGCGCACAAACACTGACGATAAAGCCGTCTTCATTCTGCGAGAAGATGTCTCTACTGTGGTCATCTGTGTCAAACTACGGCAAATAGTGAATGATGAGACAGTTTTCTTCTGGAAGCTGCAACCGGCACAGTTCAGGTATTGCACATTTGGACGTGAACTCTTCGCAATATACTTCGCGACAAAGCACTTTCTGCACATTTTAGAAGACTAGGACTTTATCATCTGCACCGATTGTAAACCAATAACATATGTTCTAGCTTCCAACAGTAATCGCTATTCCCCGAGAGAAATTCGACGTCTCGACTGCATCCCCTGGGACACCTGTGATATCCGGTATGTGAAAGGATCTGATAATCTTGCGGCGGATGGTCTATCTCGTCCAGGTTTGCGTCAGATGTTTATGTCAACCTCATTCAGCTAGAAAGACATTAGGAAGGCATAGAAAGATGATAAGGAACTAATTTATTACTGGTCATCATCGTCATCATCATCCTTCTCTCTGGTGCTCAAAGATCTGCCACTTCCTGATACAGATGGTCTCTCATGTCCACCGGAAAACCCCGGTCGTTTGTCCTTTGCTTGATGCGCCGCTTGATTTTTACACCGCGCTCCATATCTCATCCGGGAGTGTGTGCTTCTATCAACCTTATCTCCGACCGCTGTGTTTGGCCTGATATAAACAGAGATATTCCTGTTTGGATAAAATCTTTTATCTCGTGTCAACGAAGTAAACTATACCGATATGTCCAATCCTTTCCTTTTCAAATATCCACTGAATACGGGCGTTTTTCTCACATCCACCTAAACATCGTGGATTCCTTGCTGCCAGCTGATGGCTACAGTTTTCTCCGAACACGTGCTGACTGTTTTTTTCCCGTTTGGCAGTGGCCATCAGCATTGCTTACAAATCCTATGAAACGGTTCCCAAAAGCTTTCCTACATCACTGGATTTCTGCGTTTGGTGTTCCTTCTACAGTCACTGGTGACAGAGGCGCACAATTCCAATCTAATTTGTTCACTGATTCTCCCACCCTGCTTGGATTTAAGCATTCGCAAGACTGCATATCATCCTTCTTCAAATGGATAAGTAGAGATTTCATAGGCAGTGAAACGCCTCTCACTCCCACCTCTGATGCGTGCTCTTTTGTCACAATTCTTTTTCATCGTTATTTCTTTGCTTTCTTGTGGGAATTTTGTCTCCATTATGGTCTCCCTTCGCCGCTACAATCGCTCGGAATTCTTGTTGTTTAAAAGACTTATTAGTTCTGGTCCGGGATTGGTTTAAATTTCAACACATCAAAATGTTTCGAATGTCTGTTTCCACTCTCTCTCTCGACCAACCTACTCATCCTAAGCATCTTCCATCAACTCAAAAACTCTTAGCAGAGTTGATTCTTTGGAATATCTACGAGTTACTAATGCTAAAAATCTGAAGTGAACTTCTCACATTTCTATTCGGGTAAAGAAGTCCCGGCAACTGTCATTTCAAATCAGGAAGCTTCGACACAACGGGGTGAAACAAAGCACCATTTCCCGATTTGTATACCAATGTGTTTTTCCAATCCTTCTTAAATGTTCTTGTTATTTTCTAGGCTTCCTCAGTAAAGACTTTAAAATTGTTCGCCGGTAACTATCAATAATTAGCCGTGTGTCTTTTATGCTACTAGCTGAGTTGTCCTTCAGTCTATGTGATCAACACTTATCAGCATGTGAGAAATTTGCTCACAAGATTCTTTCAAAACTCACGCATCCTTTGCACAACAATCTTTCAAATTGTCGCTCTCATATTTCAACTCGATCTGCTTTTGATTTCATACCCTCTAGAATCAATATGCATGAAAACTCCACTGCCGAATATTTTGCTCGAATTTTGACAAGGCGTGACCGTGTTTCCGCCGATTTCCTGATTAACATAAGACAATGTGCTACGATTATTCCTTGATTTGTTTTTTTTTCATTCCATTTTTACAGAAGGTTAAACCAAACAATTTCTTATTTCCTCCGTCCATCCGCAGGTTTTTTGACTGAAATGCGGCTCTATGTTTTGTACGCAAACGTCTACACAATACAATGCAGCACAATTAGATGGACGGACGCCCTGGAAGCTAACTGGCGAATTCTTCTGTGGTAGTATCGATGTTATTGAACCATTTACGTTTGTTATTCATTTACAGTCATACAAGAAAATGCGTGGAGCCCTCTCGATCCGTTCCAACTTTTCTTCTCACTCACATTCCAAAAGATCTGACTGCGTGCACAAATTTTTGCTTGGTGCAATTCTGTGAAATCTCCGGTCAACTCAGGCCCGTTCCGCATTCATACCCGGCAAGACAAATACTTCAGTAATTGATAGAAATGATCACACAAACACTGTAGTTCGTGGATGGTTGAAAGCAGCGTTTGTTAATTTTGACTAAAACCAGTGGAAATTCTTCCACCGAATCACTCATTTCTGTGCCTGATTGGCCCAGGTCCATTGAGAACGGCAACCGAAACACCTCACACCATCATCACCTGTTTCGGCAGAAAGATTCTTAAACTGGTTCGTTCTGCATTCAGCTAAAGTGATCCAAGCATCCACACACACGCGGTCGAGGCTTCGAGAGCGGAGGATTGTGGAACGCGCCCCGAGGTCTACCCGTCCTGGATATTTGAATTTCTAACGCAAGACCAGCCTGGATAGCCGAGCGCCGGAATCACGTGACCGGGTCGAAGGCCGCAGGTGCAAATCATCGGTTGTGTGGGTTTTCCCATTTAACTTGTCATCACGCAGACACGGCCTGTACGAATACGTTGTGGCTCTTCTGTCCACTACAGCGATATTCCCCTGTATGCCCCGGATTCACGAGTCACCGGGCCGTTTTGATCAAATCGGCTATACCTGGGTTGGATAAGTTTTCGTCAAGGTTTCTCCATGAGCATCTAGTACTCAGTATAATTAGCACTTTCTTTTATCGTGGAATTGATGTGGATTTGGGATCGATTTATTTTCCTTGCTAGAGCAATTGAAACAAACAAGGACACCCGAAGGGACATTGATCAAATGTACTAGACGGCAGATTTGCTGAACCTACCATTTTAGTAAATTCACACATCACTAAATGTCTGAGTGCCATAAATATTAGGGGAAAAGACTGTACAACTAGGACGCGGTGCCGTAAATTCTAATTTCGTCTAAGTCCCGGTGTCTGCTCGACGTTTCTGGCCCCCTTTCCGGAATTTTGTGATTTTTATTCTTTTAAAGATGTATTTCCTAAGCATACAAATGATAGATTTGTAAAGTGAACTCCATTCAGGATCAGAAGCGATTCATGGTTAGGCAGATTTTTTGATTCCACCAGTTTAATTTAATTCTGACGAATTTGGTTTCTCAAGTGATCAGCATCGTTGAATTCAAAGCTTCCGAAGTCTAGTTTTGTTTTCAGTCTACCAATTCCAGCTCTGTATGACTTTTCCCGGTAAAAACAAACTGGCGAGATTGATATGAACGAATCCCGTCTAAACTTCATCCCAATTACTCGGGGATCAAAGACAACCTATCCGAATTCCCGGGCGCTTTACATTATATCAGCATTGTGATATTTGGATTTGTGAACTCTGAGCAAAGTACAAACTGTTTTTGTCTTAAACTGTTCCTTAATTCTTCATTTTCTTCTTTTGGCGTCTTATATTAACAATTGATTGCTATTTTTGGTTATGGACTACGTTTGTTCTGCTTCTTCTACAGATGATCTACCGGTAGAACGTTGAGTAAATTAATGTTTGTGCTTGTATCACTTGAGGGTTAAGACCGTTATGTTTATCCACTCCGGTGGAATTCGAAATTACCGGCTTAGTGGTACTGGAAACAGCATAACGGAATTTGACGAGTAGCAAGAAAGCACGGATGCGGACTGCCACCGCGGACTGGAATAATTCCAACCTAAATTATTCAACTGAAAATGACGAGAACTCAGCGGCTGGTAAACTCGTTCGAGTTTGTCAATGTCAAACTATCTTCGGGCCAGTGGCACTCAGATTAAGTTTGTAATTCTCGTTCTTATGTCTTCATGCTTTGATAAACAAGTTGCTTATGTAGATTACAGCAAAGCTGTACCAAATTGTGTCACATGACTTGTCAATAGATTCACCACACCCGCAAGCAAATAATACAAACACGTTAGGACAATATTTACTGTACTAGGTAAGCTAAAAGCGGATATGTTGACGTGCTCAGAATATGCAACAGCTATTCAAATAACGTAAGTCCAGGGTATTCACCATAGTAAACATTCTCGATTGGGGCATGTTTTCCCGTGGTCCGCCGAACACGGTTGATAATAGAGTACGGCTTGAAAGATTTGACTAATGTTGAATAAGTACAAATACTACCCGGTGGCCATCGGATCAATGAAAGATTGTTGTTTATTCTGGTTCCTGTTTATGAGCTCAGAGGATGACTAGATCTATGCTGGCTTTTGGCTACTCCAATGGAAAAACCAACCAGATCATCACAATTGTTGCTAATCCAACAGTCTCGGAATTGGGTTGTCGACACATCCAAACGCCGAGCTCTCGATTGAACATCCGCAACAGGTTAAATCTTTTTATCTTTTATCTTTTACTTCCGTTATTAACGAAATAACAATCTACATCGATTTTCAGGGAGGGGGTCGCGGCCAGCAGAGGGCTGCCAAGTGGGGAAGTTGATCAGCGGTGGGAGGATTTGAACCCGTGAACTTCGCTTCTAAAAGCCGCGATCTTATCCGTCTGGCCACCGCCGGTCAACCCGCACACAGCTGCAGACACCAAACCGATTTCTAGGTTATGCGGGTCTCACAAACGATGAAAGCTCGCGACCTTTTCGTCGCTGTTAGAGAGTTGCAGACCAGTGGTCCCGGATACGATGCACAAGCAGCAGTAGAAATCTCCAACAAGTCAGCCGACCAGCAGCCTGAGAAATGATGGCTGTCAACGGTGGATAGAGGAATGTAAGGAGGTGGAGAAGACTATATCACTGGCCACATTATTTGAGGTTTGACACACAACGGTTCGGATCTATGTAAAAATATTCGGAATCGGGTAAAAAGAAAATTTGACTCTTTTCGGACAAAATATGGCAAGCTTGCGTCTGCTCGTAAACTGTCTGGTAGTGCGCAGACAATTGGTGAAGTATACGATACTCATGTGCCCACGCGCGATGGACCACGTTTCGGTGTCACGTGAACGCGGTTTCACTAGGTCAGCAGGCTGGCCGTTCCGAATAGTTTCCACATGGTTCCGAATGATTTTGACACAAGTCTGAAATAATATGGGAAATGGTACAGATATCGCAGTTGGTGATGTCCTTTCAACCATGAAGTTCTTTTTGCTTGCCTAGCGGTCTATTCGTTTGTTTCTCTACCGCGTATGCGATGTTCACGAGACAATGGAAACTGGAGCACATCGTTTCAGGGTAGTCAATGTATGAAATGAAATTAATCGCTCAATGCCATTTAGGGAAAGTCCAAATCGATGTGGTTTGGCCTTTGGCTTAGACGATTTGAAAATCTGCCCGGGGTGAGTTCGTTCTACTTCGGAATCGGGTACATGTTGATCAACATCAGCCGAAACACTTTCGCAAAATATTTTAGAATAAAATGTTACCTGGTTGAAATTCACTGATTCGGGACGTGGTGAAAAGTCATAAACGGGAACAAGGTTGGACAAAGTTGGATGCACGCGAGCACATTGACGCTGTTTGTCTTGGGAAGTGAATGAATTACTACTAAAATTATCAGACAATACCAGTTCACGATCATTCTGTACTTTACATTCATAGTCAAAGGATATCAAATTTGCAAGTCTGGCCGGCAACTCAATTCAACTTGGACAGATTAGAATTTATTGGAAGACCGGGCGAGACAGATTCGATGTCATTGCCGCGGAAGACCACAGATATGTGCTTCCAGGTTCCCAGTCATCGGTGAAACACGCCACCAAATGCTAAGATTTGGTTCAGTTTCGATCATTTCAGTTGTTTACAGCCATTAAGCTTGCACCAACGTGTCCGAGTTTTGGTTGCTAGCTAAAAGCACCATCTAATCGCAAGAGAAAAAGAGAACGACAAGCACTGGAAAATTGACTGCAAAGTAAAAAGTTGAGTAATTGCACGATTTTGAATACGCGAATGCCAAACAGTGAGGAACTGAACCACCACAACTACTGTCTCCAGCCACCGTTTGGAATGAAGGGTGGGGGACTCATTAATCCAACCCGATAGTCTAACCGGAACTACAGGGGTCACGTCATCGGTTAAGGCAATCATACCTTTTTGTTTTGCCCTCGACTGGCCAACTCGAATCATCTTCCAACCATTACCTGAATCCATTACAGTATACAAAGAAGAAGTCATTCTACGGTTATGCGAAATACCTGCCCCAAACACTCTAATCTATTCAAATTCACTGTTTGTTCTAATGGTTGGATCCTAGGACCCGGTACCTTACCTCTGAATTCCTGACGAAATCCTCCCACTATATTCTACCAATACTAAGCAGATAGCGATGTTCAACCAACGACAGTCCTCGCATACCTTCTACTCACATTGGCCACGTTTGTGAGCTCTGGAACAGTACCAACCGGACTGGGGCTGCGTATCCTCGACCATTTGACCGATGGCTGTACGTCACGCCAAGACTACACAGGTCTCAGATTAGTGAATGCCAATCGGGCCTTGCGAATAGGCCAGTACATCTCCCCAAATGAAATACGAATACCCAAATAACGAAACGTATCCGCTATGAAACGGGACTCAAGACAGCACACAGGGTTTGGATGGGGAAAATGAAATTCGAAATATTTTACGTGCATACAACATCAAGTGTGGGTTCTGTAACAACTACAAAAATGCGTTCAACATGGCTATTCCTCATCGGAGTTGCGCGCTAGAATCAGACATAGGTAAATCGCAAAAGAAGATGCTCTCGAATTTTCGACTTGCGTACGCAAACAATGGTCTGTATGTTTTATATTTTTATGTGGGAATGGTTAAATCAGCACACTTGCACATTAATAATTAAGTATCGTTTATGTGCTTGGTAGATCTCGGGGGAATAAGACGTCCACGAAGGCCGGACCATCAAAGCAAAGCTTACTAAATACCTCAGAATCTTCATAGTTGCTAAGCCGAATTTATTCGCTTGACTGATTACTCTTTACACGTTACTCAACGCCCAGAAGAGTGGACATGCATTCTGGTTTCAACACCGTAGACCATAAGCCGTCCCGGTCGATTGAATTTCTTGAAGTTCATCCGAGTCACTTTCTTGTAGACGTTCGACTGATCCACTGTGTAGTTGGTTTGGTCGCATGTTGTTGTTTAAATAGCACCGTTGATAGATAATAAACTAGCAGACTCGAGGAAACTTGGATTAGGTAATTCACGGTTCATTTTGGATCCCCGAATGACTGAAAGTGTCCAACGCAGTTGTTTTATCACGCTGCATGTTCCCCAACGATGTTTGTTCCCAAGATCCGTTTCAGCATAAGCAGCACTGAGTCTGTTTAGTTCGAATGGTATTCGTTTTGCAGAGGATCCCTGGAAGTTTTAACTCGTAGCTGGTATCCTTTTTCTTTCGTGCAACCCAGTTCCTTAGGCAACCGGAAAGGAAAATCTATCAAGCGAAACGTGAATTGTCACCGATGCACAGAATGACTATATCATGGCATAAGTTCACGTGGGCTCGTCACTTGGTCACAACAAGATAGACGCAACCGGGTATCTTACTTACCGAAGTCACACTGAGCAACCTTTCTCTAAACTTTGTGAATGTTTCCGGGACGGACGTTCTTCTTCTTAAATCTGTACTCGAGACTCTATGTGTGTGTGTTTTATGTTGGGAAATTGACAGTACTAATTAGAGCTAGAGAGGGTAAACTAGCTGAAATGAAGCTTGGCAAAATTATCACTTGCAAAGTATGATGAAGAGTCCGTGGACTCCGTAAGGTCTAGGGAGAATAAATCACGAAACCGGGACATGGTGGTAAAATGCTAACATTCGCGAACTTGAATACGTTTCCCCGTTTTGTAGGAAAGCATAGATACGCCTAAATAAAGACTGAATTAGACTGAACTAACAGTTCCTTTGTCAGCTTGCATGATCCCTAACTGCTTTAATTCACGTCATCACCGCATGGGTTTCTAGAAAAATCAGACCGATCGATGCGACACCAGCTGACTCGTGTACAAGTAACGAGTTCACAGTCAATATCTTGCTTCCTGCTGCAAACGTGTATCGACTTGCCCATAGTTTTATTGTTGTCGAGTGTCAGTCAACTCTAAAGTTTGTTTACCCCAACGAACTCTAGGGTTGAGATGAACGGTTCATGCAAGGCAACCTTTCCTCCTGGCTGGTTGATTCGTTCGCAATCCAGTCCGGTTTGCGACAAATTCTCGCTGTTTCGTTTTGTACAAAGTTACCAAATATATATTATCAAATATATATATATATATATATATATATATATATATATACAAGTAAAAGGATGTTTGGACAAGAGAGCACCGGGTACGCATACCTGACGAGCGACAATAACCGCTAAACCGGTAGTGCGCTCCCGGACAAATTTCGTTCACTCATCCAGATACTACTCACTGCTTCTATATATGGATATATATATATTCCTGATATAAATGGACGGCTTCCAGTGAATGTATAGCTTTGAAATGACATTTCTTACGAAACACCTGGACAGCGGTTACACTGGTAACAACAAACAAAGTTGTTCTGTATGTTTCTGTGTGAGAATAGTTCAACAAATAACCTAAACCAGTACGACCAGATTTGAAAGCCCCATTTGGTTTGACGGATGAAATTAGCTTTGCTTCTCCAACCAGACGGAATCTTTTATGCACAAACCTCAGGATGTACGCTCAACTTTACGCTCGGGAAGTACCGGACACGAGTTTCACTTTCACCACAACTCATCATCATCTTCCGTCACACTCTGGCTTTAGAACTCGGCATTTCCTCGTAGAAAACCGGAAGATTACCATCGCGTAGCCAGTTCCAGTCTAGGCTAATGCAAATTACGCAGTTACGTTTGCTCAGCTATCGTTCGCAGTAATTGAAGTTATAGTTTAATGACTTGGGATTAGTGTTTATAAACTTGGTTTCCATACTATTCACATCGACAACAATGGATTTGTACCCAAACAACGCATGATTTTTGGACTGCATTTGTGAAATAGCTATCGCGTAAATATTACAGTGACCACAAAAATGCTGGCTCTTGTTTCGTCCGATCACTCCAAATGGTTGAAAACTCGGGCAGGCAGATCAAAATATTGTGTAAACCGTACCAGTTGGAGTTGGATGACCCAGAAATTTGGCCCAGTTAAACGAATAATATCGATCACACCGTTTCCCACGTTATTTCGACACATGCTAAGACCACTCGGAATTTTGCCATAGCTTTTCGGTACTATTATTCGGCTGGCCTATTGTGATTTCGTTCACGTAGCGCCGAAACGTGATCCGTCGCATGGGTAACGTATGTTGCACGGATTGTCTGCGTATTGTCTGACAATTTAAGAGCAGACGCCAGCTTGCCGGATCTTGTCCAAAGAAAGTAAATTTTCTAAGTAGAATCTCATTTGAATCGTTGGGAGCGTGGATCAATGATAAGTCCACTTAAGAATCACATGGTGGTTTGCCGGGAGATTTTCCTCGGCCAGGCAAGGATAACCTTCAGAACAGGGACACAAGACCCGTAACTACTGATTTTCCTTCTCAGTACTATATTCCACATATGGATGGATGAACAAAATTTCCCCGGAAGCACACAACCGGTTTCGAGACCACTGTCGCTCTTCAGGTACACGTACCCGGTATTATTCTGTATTGTTCTAAAGGTTCGCCTTGCTTGACTGACGAAAATCCTCCGACGAAACACCATGTGATTCTTAAATGGACATACCATCCATTCGCGCTCCTAACGATTCAAATGAGATTCGAATGAGAAACTAAAAAAAGAATCGCACTAGTATAGGGATAGTTGAACAGGAGAGTGCCGGGTACGCATACCTGAAGAGCGGCAGTAACCGCGGAACCAGTCGTGCGCTTTTGAGGAAGTTTTGTCCATCCATCCATATGCGAAATATACTACTTATAAGAAAGGGTCAATTTTTTCGTACGCACTTCCGAGTATTTTTTCACAAATCCAAATTACTGTGAACTGATTTCCAGCTAACATGGGAAAAGATGTAGAAAGAAGAGAGGGAGACTGAGAGAAGAGGAAGTCACTGGTGACCTCTCGCCGCAGCCAGTTAGATTGTTGCCAGTTCATCTTTATTCATTCAAATATGCACGTCGGTCATTTTTTTTGTTTGTCAGCTACAATACCCCAATAATGCTCCATTGTGAACAAAAAACAATCGAGCTCGGATGATGAATGCTGAGTCCGGAGAAATGTGCACTCTTTTCGCTCAGAATCGTGAACACAAGTGTACTCGAATGGTTGAACGAAGCGTAAATTAGCAAACGTTCAATGGAACAGCATAAAATTGCGGATCTGAACTTTAAATTATCTAAAACGAACCAACTTAACATGAACCATAGTGTCGCGTCAATTAGGTCATTCAATAAAAAAACGGTATAGCGGTGGTAACCGGATTAGGCCAATCGCTATAGACCTCCTAAAGTAACAGCTGTAGCAGGAAATTTCGCCCAGAGATTTGATTATGCCCACGGGTGTGTGACCGAGACTATACTACGGTTGTGACCCTACCACTTTTGAACCATCGGGTCTTGGTTGGTCACCGAAAGCTCGGAACGCCAAGTCCGTTTAGTACTTTGACGGGAAAAGGGATGGGAACACTAGGCGTGACGACCTTTCGTTTAGCTTCCAAAGGCCTCATTTGCCTTGGTAGTGAGTAAGTCCGGTTCCGAGTTGGTCACGTGGTTTGTCCATTTTTTTACAATGTTCATCATCACCGTGAGCTCCATACAGGTTGGACTGAAGAAGGTCTACTCGTTACCTTCGTGTGGTTGCGATGTTCCCAACACAAGAAGGTGTATTCGAAGATCCATCGCTCAACCGTGTTTGCTGATACACAATTTAAGTGAGATGGTTAAACCTTTACCCCACGAACGGTTTATGAGGCACATCGCACTGTGGCGCTCGGTGTGCGTGACGGGGGTGCACTTGAAACCCAAGGTTCCTAGCCTCATCCGAAGGGTAAGTAAAATTAGCATTTCGCAACCAACTCCAGTGGGTTACAAGATCGTCTTTTTGCTCTACTACCTTGTAGATTGGATCGTTTGGTTAGATGCTTGCGCAAGTCTCCTAAAATCAATCCATTTGTTTGGTTAATGGACTACGGTAACGCCCATTGATAAACTGTGGTTCACGACGGAAGACCACAAGCATGAAGGTAAAGAATAGACGAGCCATCATTGTTTTCTTTCATCGTTCTCTCCCACCAATTTTCTTCGTGTTCACGGATCAAATGTCACGTGATGTATGCATATAGTTGTACGGTAGGTATAGGCGTTCGTATGGATCATTCTGTGTCTGGTCTATAAAAAGGGCTGTCCGGATTACCCAGAATTTACCGCCAACTTTTGTTCTCAGTAGACATGAATTAAATAAATTGCAAATCACCAAGTATGCAAATGGATCAACTATAGTTTGATTTGTAAACGATTTTACTGCTATGTCAGTATTAATCAAACCCTTGCGAATATAATATATATGTTTTGAAATCGTAATATAAAGTTTTCTATTTGTTCGATTCTGGCTCGATCTTGTCTATACAGACAAACGGAAATGATCAAATGGCCTACGACCAGTCAATACCACAGACATTCAATTTCCCTAGTCAAATGATTTATATAGGTCAAAACTTTCGTCTTTTACTTCCGTTTTTAATAAAATAACAATGTACATCAATTTTTAGGAAGGGGGCCACGACTAGCAGAGGACTACCAAGCGAGGAAGTTGATCGGCGGTGGGAGGATTCGAACCCGCGACCTTCATGTCCAAACGCCAAGACCTTATCCGCTTGGACATGGCCGGTCTAATTGGCTGATTGTCTTCAGTCTCCCCGGGCTCATTGAATTCTTACTGATCTTCACTTCAAACAACGTCTAGTTGAAACGATACGAAAATCACACCAATTTCCCTTTTCTTCCCGGACTAGATTCCCACTTTGCTTTGCGGCTTGCAATCGATCTGATTCTTCGACCGCATCTCACCTACTGATAATAGTCCTGTTTTTCGGACATCAGTTTATGTCATTATTTCGTGACTCATCCTACACAAGTAAATCGGTACTGAATTCTTGGTGGTCTCACCTTACAATAATCACAAACAGAGAATTACGATCAAGGCCGGCGAGGGACTTGTCAGAGAGTGGAAAATGGCCTTGAAAACACAAGCTGTCGTTTAATTACCCCAGGGGAAAGTGCTCCGTTGACACTAACTGTACCATTTCAAGGTTGAATTCGGAAAAAAACACTAAAATAAGAACTTATGAATTGAATGTGAGAAAATGCAAGTTTAATTCGAGCACGAGCGGCTGTGGTAAATCTTGTTTGCCCCTGGTGTATCTCATTGGCCAGTTAAGCACCTCAATCACAAATCCATGGTTGGTCACGTGTCTTCTCATTACCGCCTGCCAAAAGAATTAGGACAGACCTCCGTCAAGCGTCATACGTGGCAAAGAAGACACGTCAGTACAGTGCGGTGCTCTGCAGCTCGACAATCTGTACGAGACGATTAAGCTTCGCGAAAACCGACAAACTCAAAGGCAGCCTGTCAACTGATGAGTTCAACTGGCCAATGAGATGCACGAGGGACGAGTGTGATTTGCCAAAGCCGCCTGGTCTCAAGTTAAATTTATGATTTCTCATTTCAGTGTTATTTTTTCTGAATTCGATCTTGATTTGGTTTAGCGACAGATCAGCACATGACGAACACAGATACCGCAATGACGCATGTGTTCATGAACCGATCGCCTCATCCCGTGTCCCTTCTACATGTACCGGTGATTAATTCAATAGTGCCTACGTTTCACATCCATCCGCCAACCACTCAGCCACTGATGCATTATTATCCCATTCCGTCAGTTGCACTCATCATGTAGTCCAGAAAGTTAATGATAACCGGAGGTGTAACCACGTGTTCTTTATTCGTGTTATAAAAAATATCGATTTGTGGCTTAATTCGAATAAAATTTTCTTAATTCTTCGTGATTAATTTCGTTTTGAGAATTGCACGCTCTCAGGTTCACGGATTGGGAACAATCCCAAGGTATCCGTACTAACACAACAAGAACAGCTAACTCCGTGTCGTAGATCAAATTGTTTTCCGTCAATACACACAGGGATCCTGCAGAGGCGGGAAATTGTTGCGAAGCATTCATCGATTGGCAAACTGTATTCCCGTATGGCCATAATTCAAGCGACATATTCCAATAAGAATAACCCATTCATGACCATGGGAAAAGTTAGGATTTGAGATAGGCCCGTGCGTTGATAGAAACCTACATATCTTCATACGCAATGGACAAAATTAGTTGATCCAAAAAATGGTAGCCTCCAATTCTTGCTTGGTCAATTCATGTGACCCTCAAAAGGCCACAATTAGTCAAAGTTAACATGTCCCATCGGCTAGTCTTGTCGCGCTCGTTTGACAGCCAGCTGACATCGCGGAGGCGAATGTAACAGATGTGTGATAAACGGCAAACGAATTATACCCCCAGTCAGCGGGATCGACAGTTTTATGAACGCCATGGTGCGCTCTTCTGTCGTTTTTTGACGCACAAACAAAGGATGAAGGTACCTAAGATAACTCACCACTTCGATTTAGGCCATCCGACGGTCTAAAGCTCACAGATTCGATAAACTATCCCATGATGCAGAGTTCGAGTCAGTAGAAGATGACAGTTGTGAGACTTACCATAAATTCTCGTTCTATCACACGGTTTTCTATTTCTTATTGTAAGTCTGATGAAAACGGACATGTGACCAGACGGATGCACGGATATCTATAAGTGCTTAAATAAACCTTGCCCAATTGTTCAATGAATTTCTTTTCATTATATCACAAAAAGACCACAGAATGTAACGGTGCATATGCAATGAAACAATTCCAAGATTCATTTCTCACGTGTTACATGAAAACGAACAAATGACTTTTCATTTTCCCAACGAACACGTCAATCAATAATCAGAAGTGATAGAAAAAACGTATTCCATTTATTGTAATCACAGATGTAATCACAAACCGAATATTACTTGGCTGCGAAAAACTTTTCTCAAAGAAAATAGTATTTTTTTTTCTTAGTTTTCCAAGGCGGTAAAACCTGAGTAAGCGAGCGAATACACAAAATAACTTAGAGACAGAGCGAGGACTGAGTGAACGAACTCTGTGATTAGTTTGTTAGCCTCGGATGCTTGTCTATGGACGCACAAGCGGATGTCATCCAAATCGCATTATATCCTGTGGTCTATCAACAACGCTACAGGGCCCTGGATGTTGAGTCATTCCAGTCAAATCGTACTTGGACTCTACACGTTTGTGCTCGCCAAACCACGCAGGCCAACGGTTCAAATTTAGCCGAGATTTAGAATTTGAAAACGTGGATCGATTGTTCCAAGCATTCAAACAAACGACAATACAACTCTAATGTGCTGATCTTCCAATCCATACTGATTATCGAAAACTATGAGATTAGTATTAGCCCAGTTATTTCGGATAAATTGTTCGCATATGGGAAATTTATGTGATCGTTATGTGAATGAATAAATTTGGCAAAAAATATTGGTGTTTCGCACGACTACCAACCTCCAACCTCACTTCCAACTCCAGACCAGTTTTCATTTTGACCTATCACTCGTAACAAATAGAAAACCGTTACGGTAACAAGTAATTTCCCAACATAAATCTCCCCGCCGTGATTTGTTCCACGTTCACATTCTAGTCTTGATCTTGACAAAGCAACCGTAAGTTACGGCTGGGGAGTGCCTGTACGTTGGAACTGTTGCCGCTTCCTGTTTGAAGTAGTAGTTCACATTCCGCGGACATTGTTCTTTATTTCCAATCTTTGTGGAATGTTGTTTCCTCTTTTCGTGATGGGTTCGGCTGAATTATTTGTGTGTTTGCCCGTAATCTTTATTACTGTGCATTATAGTACATTGGGATATTAATAGAAGTTGACAGAACGAAATAGACTTCCTGGGTTTTTGTCAGCGTTTCCAAGCGAGAGAAATTGCAGCGCATTTTAGCTGCAAAATATGTGACATTTGATTTGATTATTGATTTCTGAATTGGAAGTATACAATTTCTGGAATCCGCATTTTTTTGATGAGATGCCAATTTTTAAATTATTGGTTTGGAACAACGGACGGAAAAAGTATTGCTCGTGTTTCATCTTTTAACATAAATATCTTGGTCGGACTTCTTGGTTATCGAAGCATTTTATATGGTTCTGTAATAATTTCATACAATGGTGAATAGATGTTTTTCTTTTTACTTTGCAGTCAATTCCGAAAACAAAGTATTCATAATTCATTTCGTTATTAATTTATCGACGTACGCTTGTAACAGAAGATGAATGAATTATGTCCGCTAGAGCTTATCGCGCTGGACTGAGAGATAATCAACCATGCTTCAGAAACACAAATTGGCATAGTTCCCAAACGGTCAGAGCTAGTAACGAGCCGGATGAGAGCAAATTCATGTATGTTACCAAAGTGAACGACGGATCTGGAATTCAAACTTTACTGATCAAATGAAATTTCATACGGAAATGACTGAATGTATGTTAGTTCGTTAGTTTGCTTCCTTAAGTTCCCAGTTCCAATAATAACATTGAACATAATAACGGATGCCAAAATAGGCTTTACTGTGGCGCCAAAATGAAGCCCAAATGTCCCAGAATTTTCAAGTTCGCCAGTTCACGTCATAGATCATATAACCTGACTACTGGTTTCACCGTAGCTCTCGACAGTGGCAAGCAATCGATGTCTTTTGATGTATTGTTAACTATTCAGTCTCCGCTGTGTTCTAATTTCAGGACAGAACGAAATACGATTGTTGCGTCATGACCCACGGTCTGTTATCCAAGCATGGACACATTATAGCCAGGTCTCAAAACCTGCACCATATCTTCAGTATGTGACCAGAATCTGTTGACATCAGTTCAATTACTACCTGGTCAGCATGAGAAGAAATCTAACTTCGGGGTTCAAGTTCTAACTGGGCGGACAACTGATTGACAAGTCGGATTTCGATCATGAACAGGCTCTTAAGGACTTCACCATGACAACGGACAAAACACCGAATGGTGATGGAAATAGTTCAGCTAACATCTAAGTTCCGATACTAAAATCAAACAAGGGCATTGAAGGAAACGCCAAATTGCTTGACACTTTGGTAGAAATTAGTTGGACTGTACTACTTTGGGATTTGGTGTGGTGTATGCAATAAATGCTGATTTGATCCCAAATACGAAACGTCGCTGATTTCAGCACGTTTTCGACTCACACAGTCAGACTGAGAATTTAGGCTTTTTATTGTCCTACTTAATCCTAATCGAAGGGAATGAATTGTCGCCTGTGATCCGATGTATGTAACAATCAACCAAAGTGGAAGCAGGTTGGACATTTTTTTTCTCCTGGACATGCACTATGTTGAGCATCTGCCCATGTCGACTTAACTGGTCGACCTCCTAGCGATAATCACAAGTTGAAAGTCGCCGATAGATAGTGCGCTTGTCAGATGAACGGAGTTCGTCCAAAAACATGCTTCGTAACTAGTCACGTTCGTGTCCAATCATTTTACTGCTTGAATTCAAGGAGTGTGTAATAATGAACTTGTACATTTCGCGAAAATAGTCTTTAGGAAGAACAAATACCCAGGGCATCACGTAAGTGAGGTAAAAATAAGGTACATTAGAGAACGCCAAGAAGCATCAGCAATTGCTTATGGTGAAAATATGATAACCTTCAATTGATTCCAGGCCAAATTTGCCCTAGATGAGATTTGTACTGGTCCCACGCAAATCTTTGGAGAGGTCCGTAGACATGAGTTTCCCATGATCATTCATTTTCGTCTTTTGGGCACTGTGTATTGTTCACACATGGAGATGATAATTATCCCTAACCGGCATGCCAGAAGTTGAACAGAAATCCTGTTTCAGAGCCCAAATGTCGCTGAAAGTGTGATATATAATCAGAACAAACTTTTCCAACCGCTAATGTATAGCCTAGTCAGAATACATGCCAACCGAGTACCAGAGTCTGGGTACTGACTATCCCAACACACCTTCTAGAGTTATTCTCTTATCATCATAACCATCGGTCATCGTTAGACAGTACGACCGTTGCTTTTTTTTATCTCGTTACACGATGCTAAAAGAAAATCGAACATGGAATGGCGTACGCGTGTAAACGAATGCCACAGTAACTGGCAGACGGAATGCAGTCTAACTGTCTGTGATGGGTACTGGGGCAGCCATTTTCGTAGGGGTTGTTTGGGCGACCTGAAAAGAGTACAGAAACAGAAAAAAACCAACTTGAACCAAATCCCAGTTGGCGTATTATTCAGCACCAACAACGAAATCCATGAGGGGAGCTCACAACCTGCTCGTTACGACTCCATTACGTTGGATGAACGGGAAATAGGGCACGGTATGGTGAACGAATATTTGCACTCGACAACGAGCGGCCGAAGTCCACTAGGCTGGATAAGCTATGATAGACTATTCTCTGGTCCCATACTCGGTGTATCCATTCTTTACCTGAAAATTGCTGAGGCGGTCATTTCATTCAGTCCTAGTGATACTACATAGTCATCAGCGATGGAAAATCTCCAAGCGACTAACGTCTTTATTACGAATGCCTGATTCCTCGGTATAACTGATATAACCCACCATTCTCATCCCAGCACGGTTGAGTTCAGTTGTCCAGGGTTACACTCTACACCTACGTAAAGACACTGAGTCGGAAGCCTAAAAAGACACTCATTTGGTAGGAGAAGAGGGTTGCGCGTTTACCATCACTGCGAACTAGCTACGTGAGAGTAGTAGACAACTTTTGAGTTCATACATCTTGAAAATGTCTGGATAATCCTTCTGGGTTATGATATCCAGTCGAATTTTTTGATCAGTTAAGCCCGAATCAAAGTGGGAAAGGAAGCCCTGGATTTACGGACACAACGATTTTTTAATTGGTTCATTCTTTTGTCTTTTACTTTCTTTATTAATGAAATAGCAATATACATCACTTTTCAGGAAGGGGTCCGCGGCCAGCAAGGGACTACCAAATGGGAAAACTGATCGGCGATGAGAGGACTCGGACCCACGACCTTCACGCTCAAACACCACGACCTAATCCGCTCGGCCATCACCAGCCACGGACCGAGAAAGTACTCGGATTCAGTGCCCTTTTCCCGTCAAGGATTCGCTGACTAATTTGATTATTCTACTCGGTTCACGCCAGCAGCGAGTGTTTGGCTCATGGTCATTTAACTAGACGTCCTATGATAGATCGAGTGAGCCCTTATTCACTGATCTGTTGCTAATATCCGGGTTTTAGGTCATAGCTGACGGTTTACTGAGAAACGGTCTTTGCTGGTCCTCGAATTGCTTGTGATTCGATCCTCGGAAAGGGTTCTTTGTAGAGTTCAGTATGAATGTTTCATACCCAGAATATTGTAATCCTCAAATGCGCATTGGACTCTCGGCGGTGGTTAAATGGATTAAGCATCTGTCGTCCCAAGAACATCAGAGGTTCGAATCCTATATCTGCCGTTCACTTGGTTGGTGGTAAATGGGAACCCCTAATGACCCCGCTCCCGTCACCATACTTGACCTGACTAGGTCATTGACCAGTCCAAGTTTCAAGGTCACGGTTATCACTTCTCCACCTCCCGTACAGTTGGTTCCAGTGGCTTTGGGGCCTGACCCTTCTATTGTGCTCATGTGTGAAGTATGTCACAAAGAAAAGTGATGAACGAAATAACAGATCTTTTCTAGATCGATGTACCTGTACTCCGTAGTCACCGCATCTCCTGCAGGCTAGGGACAGTCATGAAAATTGTCATCTGATTAGTTCTTCGTCGCTTTTACCGAGGCTTTTGATTTGCAACATTTTGCGGATGGTGGAAGGGATGGATTGTTATAAAGTATGTCCGGAGATTTCATCAAATAATTCACCACGTGATATCACCTCTCAGCACACCACTCGGAGACCATGGAAGCACTGCTGTACAGCTGCTTCATCCAGTTCGTTAGGAATCATGAGCAGTACATATTCACCACGCCTAAACTAGGACGCAAACCCGGGACGAACGATTTTGGGTCGAACGCTTTAGCCATTACGATACCGGGAAGACTATCAACGGTTTGCTGAACCTCGCTTTCGTCGTACTTAGGCTACCTGCAGAGAAGTCAGCTATCAGTAAGATTGGAATGCTTACGCTAGCGGCCCATGGCAACGTAAAATCAATGACGGATAGGTGCAACATAATGTGGTAAATTTCAGCAAACTGTCGAGAATCTGCCTGGTATCGTAATGGCTAAGGTGTTTGACTCAAAATCGTTCGTCCCGGGTTCGCGTCCCAGTTCGGGCGCGGTGGATATGCACTGCTGGTGATTCGTAACAAGGATGAACCAGCTATACAGTGCTTCCATGGTTTCTTTATGGTGACTTGAGTGATGATACCACGTGGTGAATTGTTTCATGAAAAGATTTCAAAGTAAAACAAGTGTCGTCCGCGATTTTGATGGCATCTGGTTTGGGCCCTACCATAGTGGCTGTCAAAACGTATGCCCCGGCCAATTCTGATATCTTAATCAATAATCCTGCTGTAATGGGATTTTTCAAAAGCAGCTTTGTTAATCTACAAGTTTTCCTGTCCCTTACTAGTCCGCGGTAATCTCTTAAGAGATGGTGATGATCACAGAAATCAATTTATGACCGTTCCTTATCCATTTCACGTCACTAGGACCCTTTGATCACATTGAGAAAACCAGGTGACCAACCTGAGCCTCGATGGATAGTCATGGTTGTCAAGGTGATGAAAAGAGCAGCTAGTGTGCACTGTTTTTTCTTCTTCCCACATTATTTTTCGTTGTTTTCCTCACTATGCAGACTTTTATTAGTGTTTATTATTCTGTCTACTGGTTTGCATGAATTACTCCTCGGGTTCTTTGTCTGCTCACCCACTGCTGCAGTAAGGTTAACACATAAAATATAATAATTTGCGGACAAAAGCAGTCCAAATACTGACAGTCGGTGTAGGAAGACAGATCGATTCAGAAACTTGGTCTTTTATATTCCTGTCATGGGTTTATCTTCTTATATCATTTGATCAATTTTTACGATCATTTTGCTAGCACAATTAATAACATCGTCGTGCAACTTTTATTTTCCAGGCCGGGGTTGCACGCTAAACAGTTGTCCGTTCATTGTTACACTGACATGAAAAAATTCTTGTCAATGTGACACCCAGACAACTTATATTTTGTTCGTGTATCGCATCCAACCTGATTCTGTCAAACGTTAGGGTGTTTTTCCCATGCATTCAGATGGGCACATGCCGCGAAGACCACGTCGGTGACAGTGGATGGACAGGCAACGAACCACAGCGTGCATCACTGAGTTTCTAACGGTCGTCAGTTATTCTTGCATGACAAGAAGACCCGTCTTTCGGTATTACTCACCCTAATGGGTGTTCAGAAAAAAACAATGCGATTTACAAGATCGGAACAAAGTGGCATTGATGAGAACTTTTGGGGTCTTGGACACGTTTGACAGAGCAGTAGAACAGGTCTGTTGTAGCTATGACAACCAGACTAGAATATCGCGTCTTCTGCAACCGCGAAAACATTGAACCCAACGGTGTACAGGATACACAATCTGAAAAAATTGCAACACACGGAACGGAACCTAAAGAGTCAATCAGACTAATGAATGCTTTTTATTCGAGATTGTTTAATTCGTATATTCCCACATTCGTTAGAAATGCTGTGACCTTTTTGAAGACAACTTATTGGTGAGTTTATTTTGTACCTGTATCCTATGGATTCGAAGAAAGCATTTCAAATAACAATTAGAAGTACCTAAATATCTCACGGCTACTCGCGAGTAGTCTGTGATGCTGATATCACATTTCCCGATCGATCGAATTTCGGACTGCGCCTTTCACACACCAGACTTGATTATCGGGGACTGCAGCTGATTACGTAGTGATAACACACGCCCCCTCCAGTTGGGAAGCTCAAGTTCAAGCCAACGGTGCGGTGGGGGATGTGCACTACTGATAAGTACTAACAGGAGCGACACTGAGGCCTGAACTTTCCGAAGTGTAAGGTTCACTGAATGATCTGAGGTTTGCATATGAAGTATATAGTCCAGGGTTTACTAATTTAGGTCAATAAACATCGGTATCTAGTTCCCAACAAGTTCACTTACGTCGTACTTTCCAAAGTTGTCAATCAATGGTAAGTGGTCAAATCGCTGATAAAGTCGATATTGACGGGTTTGCATTTAATTTGTCCATAATTTGTGTCAATATGCAGTGTTACTAACACCGCCAACAACCTGATGTCAAACGTCATCGCCACCAAACTGCCTAATTTGGTTCACCGGCCCCGGTTTGTTGTTTTCGGGTCCTGCAGTCAACGCAATGACTGACCTTGGCATTGCCAGCTGATAGGTTACCTAACCATTCATGTCGTCATGATACGGATCGATAGTCAGTTCATGTAAACACTTGCTTTCCTAGCCCCCAATGGGCTAGTAACTTGAATTTAGTTCGACCGCGAGATCTATCAACACTCTAATTGAAGATGATCAGATAGAAGCATTTTGAGGCAATGGACACAAATGGTTGCTGACGAGTCAATGGTGAACCTGAAGAGATACATTGATCCGATTGATGAATCCCGGCGAATCGATGCAAAGTCCGTTTAGCTGATGAAATTCACGGTAAACTCATTTGTAATTGAATCGATAAAGTTTGTGACAGGTCAACGAACCAACTGGTAGGAAAACATCTTGCAAAATGTCCGAAAGACAAACGGAGGATTAAATTCTTTTATGTTCCCGAAACCAAGGCCCTTAAACTGGTTGGTTCTTGCCTAAGATACAGTCGCTCATCGATGCGTAAGGACGACGAATTAGGTGGTACACGAACGATGAATGAATGATATGCAATCCAGTGTTTCATAGAAACGTCAACAAATCTTTCTACGCATTGCCTATCAGTCGGCCGAATGATACAAAAATGTTATGATGCTGTGACCTTGTTCCGGGAAGTTTATCCACATTATGCCGACTTGGTAAGTTTTCTTCCTGGACGGTGTTCAATTTTAAATAGTCACGCATGATTTCATTTGGGCACAAATCTGACGATTCTGAGATCAAATTTACTACGTCGACGTTATTTTAACCGGTTTCGTTCGGTGAAACCGTCGCTGTCCCCATAGGATATTACCGATTTGACGTGGCAGTGCATAAAGGTAGTTTTTTTCCTCTTCTGGGCTGTGTGGCTCCTGTCGTGCCTATGACAGTCCCGTTCAATTTGTCATCCAAAAACAACTTCTGTCGAATTTTGGAATCTCGGCAATGGAATGGGTAAATATTCCTATTTTCCGTAATCCCTTAGACTGTCAAATGTTTTTCTGTTTTAATTTATGAGTGCCGAACGATGACGGCTTCGTTGTTCTGACTATTATTATTTCGTATTATCTTTTTACTTTTCTGTATTGTCGAAATAACAGAGTACATAAATGTTCAGGAAGGGAACCAGAGCAAACGGAAGTCTCCCAGTTGGGGAAGTCGATAGGCTATGAGAGGATTTGAACCCGCGATCTTTTTTGGTCCGCTTGACAACTCCTCCCCCCAATTATTATTATTATTATTATTATTATTATTATTATTATTATTATTATTGCTATTATTATTATTATTATTATTATTATTATTGTTATTAGCCCTCATGACTGTTCGTACCAGAGCGCACAAACAAACGTATGACGGACTAAAAGCCAACGATCCTAATTGTTACGTTACGAGGAATGTTTTCTTCGTCGGTATGTATATCATGTATATTATCAACTGAGGGCGGGAGTGAGTCGATCCCGGAGCGAAATGTTTTCAGTTCTGTTGGTGCCACACAGACACACACATACACCCAACTGGCCAACAGATTTCCCCATAATTGGGCTCCAAGAGTAGCTCACCAACCGACTGGCCGGAGAGAATCATCACTAATGAATAAAGACTGCCAGTAATCCCTTCTCTGCAACTTGGTCATGTCTGGCTGAAACAGACTCATTATTGAGCCAACAACAATGACCAATGACTCGCCAGAAGTAGGGCCAACCGAAATAGTGTTGCGATCAACATGGAGTGTCCTGAGTGCATTCAGAAATGTGGTAATCGAAGATGACCGGAAGAATGAAAGATAGGATCGAGCATCTGCATATAGCGTTCGGCAACGATGGGCATAGGTCTACGTGTTGTTTCTTATTTTGACTAATAAACGAGAGATATTCCGACTGGTTTGGAGTCACTTGTTGCGGTCTTCTTTGAGATAGTAAAGTAGAATCTCAGTTTACCAAAGGAAGACTGACTGGAAGTACTTCATTTAGCAAAGTGGCCAAACATCCACGTGACAGTCAACCTAATGGTACTTCAATAAGAGTTTTATTTCCTTTATTTTTGGTCATCTGAACAACTGGCAGTCTACAAATGATCAATGCTTCCTGCGTGAAATTTTCTACATTTGTGTAGTATTTAGATTGGTGATTAGTATGCGGGATTCGGTCGGTCACGGCAAAGAGTGGATACGACTTACCAGCAAGTTCTGCATTGGCTTCGACCCAAACTACGTGAATGAAATCAACAAGAAGACCAAAGCAGAGTGGAAACAATTCGAGTTATATTTACATTTCATGGAGCTACATACAATGTGGCAAATATTCCGATTGGTGGGATCCATTCCATCCAATCACCTTCGCGGAATATTTTGAATTTACGACTGCTTGTCGTCACTGTTCCCATTGGCAGGCTGTCTACTTTGAAGCTGGACTGGACTGTATCACGTGACTTTTACGTAAACACGCAGTAATTTGCTGTAAAGTAAATAAAAATGTTCAAAAGAAACACAATCGCACATAGTTCACAATCACCTGTGAACAGCATGTTACTGACATTTTTGCTTGACTGGTTGCTATTCTGACTAAAACTGTCAGTGTACAAAACTCAAATCAATCCCACAATCTCGCAACACCAGACTCGAGTCTGGCTGTCATTGGAGCTCACCAGTGATTCATGTCCTCTAAAGCATCAAGGGTTTAAACCCGAGCCTTTCAGCTACCGGCCTTTATTGAGGACAACACCTGAACAAACTTAACTCGCCAATTCTGATAGGCCTGGACGTGTGCTGACGATGCAATGGTCACACCAGCCTTCCAACTGGAAGGTCCGGGGCTGTACTGTGAATGTGATGCAGGATATACACCATCGCTGAGCTCTGCCAAAAGCAAAACTCGAGTCCGATGCCTCCCGAGTGTAAGGTCCACTGGATGACCTGGGGTTTGTTCTTCTTAGGTCTGGCCAGAATGGCCATTGATCAGTTAGAACCCTAGCTTTGTATCATGAACGGAACCCGGGCCAATCGTAGGCTGTCCAGCGGGGATGCAGGCAATTCGTGGCCCATTAGACTGAAGGTAGTCTGTTGGATTTGCCAGTGCGACGAATCCGTTCTTCGGGTTCCGTTTTTCTAGGTTGCTTTCGGTGACTGAAATGAACCAAGTTACTGGGTTAAGTCTACTATTCGTTGCCTATTTGTACACTCAAGTAGTTTGGAATGTTTTCGAATCCTTATGACTGTTGACGGTGGGGTAATTAATTGGCGATTAGTCAAGTCAACAGTATGTTTGTTTCCGGATTCATGAAGCATGTGCGTACACTGAGGTCCGCGTCTCAACCCAACTGGGATGGACTTGCGGTATTGATGATCCCCAACCATCGTTTGTTGAAGGTGGGTGCTGGCTGTTGGACGATATGGTCATGATCTAACTACCGAGTGCGCACGTCAACCGAACAATACACCGTCCCCTACTCCAAAGCGATAGAGTCTTGGGTCGACTGTCACTAGACTCGTCGTATGGTGATTATGCAAATCATAGTCGAGTAAATCACTGATGGAGACATTCTCGGAACGGTCATGGCTGACATATCAGTACTTGTTTTTCTGTCGGGACCGGCAAAATAGTCCAGATTTCCGTTGCAAATTGCTAATCAATCGATCGAATTGATCTCCAGCTATTGCCGGGGAGCATTCTATTTGACGAATCCCTTATGTATTCATTTAGAATGAAGTCTATAGGAGGCCAGGGTGATTGCGGAACTGACCTTAACCTATCAACTCAATGACAACGAGTAAACATTTTTGCTCTCTAGCTAGATCCCTGGGTTGTGTTGGGATAGAAGCTCAGTGTATTCTGGCCGTATTCTTGTAAATGAAGTCACAAGTCGAACTTAATAGATAACGCCACCGCGCATCCAAACCTATTGGTTCGATCGGGATTATCGATCAGAACGATACCTGAGCGGTCAACAAATGGGACGATCGGTCACGTGATCATCGATAAAAGGACGACTCAATCCACAATTATCCCGATGTAGCTTGGAGGAAACGCACTGGAAAATGAACATGAACTCGAACCTAGTAAACTCTGCTTTAAGATTCACGCTGGTGACCATCTGGTCTCCGACGGTTTGTGTTCGTAAATACATTTCGTGTGAGGATCGGATACCCTTTTGCTATGACTGCCAGTTGACTGGATTCCATTCAGACGACTTTCTTACCCTAATGAAACAGTGAAAAATGATTTTGCTTTGGTCTCTTCCACTAGCAGAAACGAAGAAGGATTTTCCCAGTGTGGCTAAATGAGAATAGAGAAACTTGCCAATCATGGCGTCTGACCACAATCAACTCATTTCTCGATATTCTACCGCGCCTTGATTAATTTGAAACAAAAATCTGATGCATGGTCAGTGGATGGTTTGATTGCAATTCTATTGGCTGTTGGAAATGTTCACCGAACTTGTCGCGCGGAACAGATTCGCCAAACGAAACGCCGATCAATTGGTTTGGTTTGAGGACATTCGTGCCGAATTCTCGGCAAGTCAGTGATGGTCACCCCCCTGTCACCCACCCACCCATCCTCCTTCATTCGCAAGCCACGGATTCCACTTGACTGTAACAGCAAAGCTTTCTCATCCGTTTATCTACTCCCTAATTAGACGATGCGGTACGGAACCCGTGTGATCCTTTTTTCACCTTGAGCCAAACTATTGTTTTCCAATTTCATCCCAAGCCAAAAATGACTGTGCCCGCCAAATGGAATTCAAAATGAAAGACAAATTGCACTCAGATTCGAAATACTTTGGTCCCGGGGGTGGGGTAGGTGGGTGGGTAGACTTTAAACTGGAGTTTTGAATAGCCACGCAGAAACAAATTGGACAGTCCGACTGTTTTCCAAATTCCCGCGTGAAATTTATCGATAGGTTCGTTGCAAACTACTATGTCCGATTCACTTTGGCGGTCGGCTGTTTTTTTTGTTGAATCCCAAATGTCCCGTAGGATTTATTACAAAATATTACCAAGATCTTAGATCAGAACAGTTCAATTTTATGGGCAAAAGTTTGCAAGCTATGAGGCATTTTGCAGTCGTACCACTTCGCTGCATTTGGGCCGGTGATTGATTTGCCAAACCCACACAATTATATTGTGAATGATATAATGTTAATAACAGCTTTGTTGGTCGATGTAATACGCCAACGTTTCGACTACTGCGGGTAGTCTTTCTCAAGGCAGGTTTTACAATCAAATGACTGACGGAACGTTCACATGCCAACGGATATTAGTTGTGTATTTGTGAATGTGTACTTTGAACTGCGGCTCGGGTGAGAGAATGGTTGTCCTTCACGCCATGCGCCACTGTGTTGGTGGGGTCAACAACTAGCGTGGTGACCTTTGGAATGTTTGTTTCCCGATGATGCTAGAGTTGTTCACATCTCCGAAACCTCATCCGTCGTTCCGATTGTTGCATGTGGGGTGGGCGCTTAACGCCAGAGCGTCGGCAAACTAACGTTCAGTGCGGGTTCTGAATCCACTTTGGAGTACTTTTACGTTTTCATAATCTATGGCATGCAGAGCGATGGCTGAATCGCGCTCAAGTTTTGATAAGGCCGCCTTATCCGAAGGTCTGCACTTTTCCTTCTTTCTGTGATCTATCATCCGTTTCATCAGTTGTCTGGTGCTTTGTCCAATGTGTTCTGCTGGGCATTCCTTGCAAATGGCATTGTTGATGCATTTGTCTTGGTCCTGCGCACCGACTTGATATTTGACCTTTGATAAGTGGCGTTTTATAGTATTAACCATCCGAAAGAAAGTATGAACGACATTGGAACGTTCCCTCAGTCGATTGATTGTAAAACTTGCCTTGAGAAAGACTACCCACGGTAGTCGAAACGTTGGCGTATTACATCTACCAACAGCACCGTGCTATTAACATTATATCATTCACAATACAAACCAATACATGACGCATCGATTATTCGATACACTCCTTACATCATTTGGTCTTGATGTCCACAAAATTATAGTTCATTTTTCATGCATAGAACTAAGAAAGCTAATTTCACTATGATCTTACTGCTGACATTATTTGGACTCGGGAATCATGTTGTATGTGCTTATCGTAATGAGTTGTGTTGATCAACCCAGGAGTTTTGTTGCGGGCATGTGTCTGACTTAAGGGAATCCAAATATCATCTGAACGTCGATTTTCAAGAAACACCTCAGTCACCTTATTTTCGGCAAAATTCGTGATGTGTTTAGTGACAGGATTGATTAACTGACAACAGTTACTTTGCAACCGCACTTGCCGAGGACGAAATTCGAACAAACATAAGTAGAAAATTCTATTTGGCTTCGACGGGAAACGGTGACGCAGCGCCAACACACACTTTTCCAATGACTGATTACTCAGTTCATGCGCCTTTCGGATAGGGCTAGACATCCTGGGAGCTCAGTCTAACACTCTGCCACAAATGCTGGTGAGCACACAGCCGTATGCTTCGTACACCATCCGCTGTTGGTATGGCATCAGTGTTCAGTCATATCTAGTAGATGGATTGTCAAGGGTCAGTCAGTCTGATGGGGAATGCCCGGGATTTGCCTTCGTCCTCGCACTTGAGTGGGAACACCTCTCAGCTTCGAGAAGGTAATGCGTAAAACTTCCTCACCACTGGCACTTTGAGAAGTGCGGTCAGTAGGGGGGAATTTGACGGGCTTTCCAAGCAATTAACCATCCGGGAACCATAGCCCTCAAGCCTAATAGTCGAATTTATAAACTAGGTTTGATTCGGTGAGGTCAGATATATAGATTATCTCGCACAAAATTTGGTAAATTACTAATAGCATTAAAATAAGTTAGCGGTCATTGGCCGACCATGTCCAAGCGGATAAGGTCGTGGCGTTTGGACATGAAGGTCGCGGGTTCGAATCCTCCCACCGCCGGTCAACCTCCTCACTTGGTAGCCGCGGCTCTCTTCCTGAAAAATGATGTATATTGTTATTTCATTAACGAAGGAAATAAAAGATAAAAAAGAAAAATGATAAAAAGATGCAGCTTTGAGAAAAAGTGAAACAATTCATCTGACCGTTTGATCGCCCTATAGTTTTTCCCATAGTATAAAATGATCGTCGCATGTTCAATCCGTGGTGGTTTTGGCCTCATACTATGAAGTAAAAGTCTGTTAAAATAAATCATTTGACTCGAAATTTGGAAGAAATGTTGACGTGATGGCTAACGATGATCAAATGAACAGGGTTGCCGCGTTTGATCGTGGAGATAGCGGGTTCGAATCCTCCCAATGCCGATTTGCTTCCCCACTTTGCGGTCCCTGTGCACTGTTGTTTTACTGACAAAAGCGAGAGATGAAAGATGGAAGTATGACATCATTTGAACAAGTCTCACCGGTTGGATTTTTTTCGAAATAAGAAAATAATCGGTTTTTACAGGTTTCGAACCAAATGAGAGTAATAGGCGAGCACAAACGAATATAGTTTATTTTACCGGCTTACATGCTTTTAACGGAAAATTTGAATGTATTTGTGGCGTGCATACGTGCAAGTCACGTGATGCTGTCCGATACAGCTTCATACTGGTCTGCATAGACAACCTACCAACGGGAACCGTGAGGACAATTAATCGTGAATCCAGAGTATTCGGCAAGGCTGATGGAATGGAATGGATTCCACCAATCGGAATATTTGCGACATTGCATGTAATTACATGAAATGTAAATATAACTCGAATTGTTTCCACTCTCCTTTAGTCTTCTTGTTGATTTCATTCACGTAGTTTGGGTCGAAGCCAATGCAGAACTTGCTGGTAAGTCGTATCCACTCTTTGCCGTGACCGGCCAAATTCCGTATACTAATTACAAGTCCAAATACTACAGTATTCCAAATCTGATTCTTGCTTTCACAGCAGTTTGTTTAGTGTTTCTGTTGCAATGCAGTACAGATGTTGATCTAGTGATGATACAACCCAAACGTCGTTGAAATATGCATTGTATTTCAGACACAAATTTCCTGCCGCTTGATCTGATGTGAATCAGTTATAACTAAATTGTTTTGGGATTATCGTTTTGGATGGCTCCTTTGTTTTCATTGCTTTGTTTATTATGGAGTGGTCCGGGATAAAAGAAATGGTCTAAAACTGGAGTAGAACAAAAATCGATAATCTGTCATCTCAAATTTTGCTTCCTTGTCACACACAAACACACAAACTGGACAACGAAATCCACAACACAGTCAGGGTTGCATCATCACCATCATCATACGCATGTTCAATGATGCCCAGTTGAATCTGAGATACCGGAACGATTTAAGTTCTGTTCGGAATTCGCAGACCATGAACTCAGTTTTCATCTGGCCAGGCTCACGACTGGGGATTCTCGTTAAGCACGCTTGTGGTGCCCATTTGATCATTGTTTCTTGCGGCACTCACGTTGGTCGTTTAATTTCCCAACGATATTTGCCATGGACCTAATGTTGAATGACATTACTGAATTGGTCTCGCTAACCGCGTCCCACGGCATTTTATTAGCTACGTTTGATGAATCCAAACATTTACATTCCTGGTAAATAAAGACTTGCATCTGACTAGAGTCTCATTTGAATCGATTGGAGCATGATTGTACTTTTCGGAGGATTTTCGTCAATCAGGCAATGCGAACGTTGAGAAAGAGAACACAAGGCCCACAAGTATTGCTTTTTATTCTCACTTGTATGTTTCGCACAAGGATACATGAACGAAATTTTGTTCCCTTGAAGAAGCGATTCAGGACCTTATGAACCAGTTAGCAATATCAAATTAGAGGATTCATATATATATATATATATATATATATATATATATATATTGTAAGTAGTATCTGCATGAGTAAGAAGGATTTCCCCCGAAGCACACGACCGGTTTCACTATTACTGCCTTTCTTCAGGTATGCGTACCCGGTACTCTCTTGTCCGAACATCCTTATACTTGTACACTCCGAGCTGGTGTCTCACCGGAATCCAATTTGCGGTGTCAGGAGTGTGCATAGGAGCTCTTCGTTGACGAGGTCACAGAACCACAACTGTCATTCGTTGATATTTCTTTATCAATTAGGATGAACCAACATTAGGAATGAGGGCGGTGGTCGGGCGGATTGCGTCGTGGCGTTTGGACGTGAGGGTCTCTGGTTCGAGTCCTTCCACGGCCGGTCAAATTCCCTATCTGGAGCTTTCCGCTGGCCGTGGCTCCCTTACTGAAAATTGATGTACGCCACTATTTCATTAACCGAAGAGCTAAAAGATACAAGGAAGAGTACCGACTACTCATCCTTGACCAGTGGGAATAACCGTGAAACCGGTCGTATGCTTCCGGGGAAAAACTGTTCAGTCATTCAAATACCACACCAATAGAGGACTTCCTTGAAGCCAATAAGAATCGTATAGTTCTTCCCATTGATTGGTGGTCGCATTTGATTTGCAACCAATGTGTACAGTGGCAATCGATTCATCATGATTCTCCGAATTCTAACCAAGTCTTCACTCCAAAGAGCTAACATGAATTACTCTTCAGTTTACAGTAGCATTAGCGCTACTCGTCAGAAGTGTACATCCAAGTTTATTGTTCCAGAAATTGAACACACTGGACCATGAAAAGATGTTCATCCACCGTATTCTCCGAGTCTTTTATGCACAGCTTAGAATTTTCGCAACCACTTGAAAGTGGCACCTTTGATTTGAAAAAGCCGCCAAAATCGTTTTCTCTCCGTTCTTCGATCCATACAATAGCAGCAATGTTTACCATTTTACAAATGTTTCTTAAAAGTTGCTTCTACGAGGCTGCCACTTTTAGTGGGACCTGAAAAATTTAACTTCCGTTAACCTTGAAGCAATCAAGTATGTGACATCCGTCTAACGATTTTAGTTGTAACGATATATGCCTCTGTATTTTTGTTTTTGTCAGGCATCGATGCTTTCAAGGAAGCGATCATCATGCGGTCATCCCAGTGGCCCTTGGTAGAGACAGTTTGAATCCTCCTACCTAAAGTGGCATCTCCGAACAGGCAGCTTTCAACTATTAGTCTTAAAAGGTATATATTGGCTGTACACCGTCAGCTTGACTCGGATTGTGTTGGCGTTGCATGTTGCTGATCAGATTTACTGGGCCTGGGTTCACGAGTTTCCCGTCCAGAAAATTACCCATCATATGATACAAATGTTCAACTGACTACTAAGAAGCTATCGAACTACTATACACTTGTTTCATCCTTGTTAGGAATCGTCAGCCGTGCATATGGACCGCGCCTGAACTGGGAAGCAAACTCGAGACGAACGATTCTGGGGCGAACGTCTTAGCAACATCTCCACGTTTGTGAATCTCTTTCAGAGTGACCCTGACTGCATGTATGTTAGAACATTTTGTCGGGTCATTTTTAGATGAGTTGGAAAAAGAAAAAAAACAACTGTTTACCGTATCGAACGATGGCTTGGAACAGTTTAATTCCTCACCGGTTACATGGCGCTATTGGTACATGGTAAATCTGCGTGCAAGTCACGTGATACAGCCCGGTACAGCCTCACTGCATCTCGCGTAGGCAACTAACCAATAAGAACCGTAGTGAAAGCCGACATAAGCCTCCAATATGCCCGAATTTATTCCACCATTTGCGAATCCTTCTAATTTGTGTGAAACCAACTGATTTGCCAATAAGTTTCAACGTGTTCTCCAGCTGCTATGGGCGTCTCCTCGTGTTCGATCGCAAAGTTTGGCTTGGAGTGAATGCCGTGAATGTTGGTTGTCCTCATCGGTGCATTTAAAGTACTACACAGTGCCTTCGTTACGAAGAACTTTGAACGTGATATCACCGGGACAATTTCCTGATCGGATCAGATAAGCAATCTCGCAGTGTCTTGATGGATGAAAAATTCTCTGCGTGACCAGTTAAATAAAGAAGCATCGTAAAACAGTCGAATGGAGAAGACGAGGGTTGGACAACAAATCTGTAAAATTGAGTTGTTAATCAAAATGGGTAATTCATTTCTGTCATGGGCATTAAATTTGTAGATTTTACAATTTGAAATCAACAAATCTGGTTTACCATTTCATCCTGTCGATTCCGTGACTAGTTCGGCGTTCCGTGCAGAGTGAATGATGAATAGTTCGATTTCATGAAATAATTCACCATGTGATATCATCACTCAACTCACCATAAAGTAACCATGGAAACACTGTACAGCTGTTTCATCCTTGGTAGGAATGATGAGCAGTATATATGCACCGTGTCCGATCTGGAACGCGAACTTTATTACTAACATGTACCAAGTAATCAAGCTGTGTAGGTTATATCCAAAGCCTTCGTCGTACTTAGGCTACGTGCACCGAAGTCATCTATGGGTAGGGGTCGATCGCTGTGAGCTAGCGGAGAGTAACCGTGCAAATCAGTGACGGATAAGTGCAACATCATGTAGTGAAGTTGAACAAACCGTTCAGAGCCTGCCCGGTAGCGTAATGGCTAGGGCGTTCGACTCACAATCGTTCGTCCTTGTTCGGGTTCGCGTCCCAGTTCGGGTGCGGTGGATATGCACTGCTGATGATTCCTAACAAGGATGAAACAGCTGTACAGTGCTTCCATGGTTTCTTCATGGTGAGTTGAGCGATGATATCACATGGTGAATTATTTCATGAAAAACATTCAATTTCCTACTACTAACATAAATAATTCGTTTATTCAAATCCCGTAACAAGTAGAATTGCAAGCCAGACGGTTCGCCATAGTTTTCACTTAGATACAATCACAGAAGAGGAGCAAATGCATTCGTCTGGACGTTGACAAATGGTTCACTACTGTACATTTTTGGGGGGGGGGATCGAAATACGCTACATTACTCGCGCATTTGTCAAACCTGTAGAATATCGATAAAACTGACTGCTACAAATGAGTACGGGTGTGTATTTGCACAAATGTTTCGAAATAATTTGATAAATGGCATAGAACTTTGATGCTCTTCTAATGTAAATTTTGGGTGTAACAATATGTCACCACCAAATAGTCAAAGTTACCGCATTTTCGAAACTGGGCACATTTTTGTCCCATATCTCCTCGGATGAGGTGCCGAGTTTGCCGTTGTTTAGACATCGCTTGTAATGGGTTCACTAGTGATCGCTTGATTCTTGATTCCGATTGCGTACATTTTGACACTGACTGGCACGCTTAGCGGACTCCGTCGATGAGTTTATCCACACCATTTTTTTGTGTGTTCACGTTCGGGACGCTTCCAACCTTCTCGAGGAACAATTCTGACCGCAATTCAACAGCCTTGGCTGCCATGATCTTGGGTGGAATTAGTACACTTTTCTAACAACACATAAGGAAAATATTTGCACACCAAAGGTGAATTATATGATCCGGAAACGTTACTTTATAACCTCGTACAACTTTCGTTGGTAACCACAATTATGGCCAAGAAAGTTTGTTTGTATCAACCCCAGTAGTGGCTGTTAACAAAATTCCGGGGATATTGAACAATGATCAGCGGCCTAGGTGGCTCCTAAGCTATTAAACGGTTCATTCAGGCTGGTAAAAAATCGCGAATTTCAAGAAAAATGCAGGTATTGGACAAAATGATAAATTTTTACAACGGCAAAACAAACTGATTTAGAGAACTAAACGAATTCAGTTTTGGAAATTTAGCATCAAGTTCAACTAACGTTGGAAAAATAAATTTGTTTTCCATTTCTTGTTGTGTCTGAATCGAAGTTCGGATGATTCATTCCTAAGCGCGTTATGCCAAAAAGCGGATTGATTAAGACACTAAATGTCTGTGATAGTCCATTCTGATACACTGCCTCAGTGCTTCGGAATCAGAGCTATCCGGCACACGAAAACTTGCGAAGTACAGAGCATTCGAGCAGATTTGTCGCAAGAACCTCGACTGAAATGATCGAACTACCGGAAATGTGATAAGTTGAAAAGAAGCTACTATTCATCATGACTCATTTTTAAAGGGAATACGGTAACCGATGGAGACAGTAGAATCTTGTGTGTCACAGGAGGCAAAGCCCACCGTTCCCAACCTCAGGTGAGTGTGATCACAACATCTGCCAAACTTCGGTGCTATTCTCAGCCTCATGTGGTATGATAATTCACTGTAGGTACTTGGGCGTGAGATACTTCGCACCTGCCTGCGTCGAAGAATGGGTTTCCTTTGGAAAACCTAACTGGAACCTTTGACTTAAAAGTCTTATCCACAAGGCAGTTGGGGGATTAACCCACAACGGGAACTTCGAGCGGGAACATACCTATTAACACCCAATCTGCGGAAAGCAATGAATAGTGGGATCCTGATTGAGATGGGCTAGGCCTACATAGTTCGTTGGGCCATGGTTGTATGTGCATTCTGTCACGTCTAGCCGAGATGCACACTCATCGTGACGCCGGATTGGATTCGAGCTGAGGACAACGAGGGCTACTTCTGTTCAAAACGGGTTTGAACATGAGAAATACATCCGTGAACCGACAAGACATACACGAATAACACAGACAGACAGACAGACAGGCAGATAGATAGATAGATAGATAGATAGACAGACAGACAGGCGGACAGACAGATAGATAGATAGATAGATAGATAGATAGATAGATAGATAGATAGATAGATAGATAGATAGATAGATAGATAG
>LUCM01002645.1:423291-442976 GCA_008360955.1 Fasciolopsis buskii | reverse complement strand
CGGATAGATAGATAGATAGATAGATAGATAGATAGATAGATAGATAGATAGATAGATAGATAGATAGATAGACAGACAGACAGACAGACAGACAGACAGACAGACAGACAGACGGACAGACAGACAGGCAGAGGATGAAAGTAGCATGTCCTTGACAGTCACTTATAATTTCAAAAAGTTTATAAATCAATTTAAACGTGAAATACCGTTAACCGTAGTGCTTCCTTTCATTCTTGTTGTTTTTTTCCTTTCGGTGTGGCGCAAGGGGCATGCCCCATAACCTCTAGGGCCCACTACACCGAATGATGAGGTGGAAGAACAGACAACCCGGGAATTTGAGGTGGCAAACATACACAAGATCTCATTAGGTCAAACGTGACCCCAACCCTGGAGGCATCGAATTGCTCCCCCTTGGCAAATGTTCTCGTATAAACGAGGATACATTTGCTTCACAGTCAGAATACAGTGTGGTCGAAAAACTAAACCTTAAACAACTGACTTGTCGGTTAACTACGATCGCGAACGTCCATGCGGTGACTATGATGGTCGTATCGAAAAGAAAACTCCTGGCATCAAAACTAGTAATTCGGATTGCTGTTCACGTTGCTTATAGAATGCACAACTCCTCCTGTTAAGCTCCCTACCAATCGATCGACAGGTGTCCCAGACATCAGATCGTAAGTTTTGACAAGGACATTCTTCTAATTGGTCTAGTCTTTTCAGCTACACGTGTACCCATCTAGCTTTGACCAAAATCCGCAATGGTTTTGCCACCACTGGAAATTCGTTGGTCTCGGATCCGAATCCATTTACCGTCGATCTACAACTATTCGGCCACAATGCACCAACTTTAGTCGTGCGGCTTACTGTGACTGAATCAGATTCAAGTGTACTGAAATATAAAGGATGAAATTTCATATTTTACAAAGTTTGGTATTTCAAATCTGGAAAGTATCGCGACCTTTTGCGGTTATCGCAAGTCTGAAATGCGTCTTTCTTTGCAAATGTGTTTTAACGAGCGTGAAGTTTCACTTCACCATAATTAACGTCTCCTACGTTGCCATATGCACAGGCTGGTGACAGTGATGAGGTTGTAACTTGTATAACCTACCTGAGTAATGTTGTCTTATTGTTGAGATCAACACAGAAAACCTAGATGGTTACGGAGGGATTCCTCCCACACCGGCGTTATTATACTATTCAAGCGCAATAAAGACGTGCATTATCACATATGAAGATTGAATGTACATTCGACAGCTTTTATAAGCAATTTGACTTCGAGTCCAAGTCAACCTCACTCATCTTCCGGAAGGAGTATGGGATCTCCGTCGCACTTACACATTTGATTTTAACTGCCCATATTCCTGTTAGTCTGTACTTTATGTATATATATATATATATGTATATAGAGAAGAACGGTGACACCACACTGTTCATTCGTGCGGTTTATACTTTGATTGAAACTGCACCTAACTAATCTGAGGCAAACCCTTGTTTCAAACACTGATTAGTATTTTTGGTCGATTTTGGGACAGGGTCTGTGCACATTCATTGAGAATCGTGGCTGCTCATCACCCTGGTTGCTGATATTCATAGAGTTTATCTGCATGGATTAATTGTAGACATCTGAGGATGGACAGGCAACCTTGTTGAAGCACTGTTTAAGTGGCTCGTCGTCCCTGTTAAGGATCCAAATGGGCATAGAATTCCGACAAGATTATCTTAGCGCGGTTCATGGCTTGCGACAGTTCTTGTTCCCGAAACACAGTAGTAAGTCTTCTTGGTTCCACCTTCATTTGGTTCGAAGGCATCGTGGCTCTTAGCCTGCATCCTCTTGTCTTCGTGCAGCACAGTTTCTTAGACAATCGGATAAGGAAATCTATCATACTGAATATGAACTGTCTTCCACGGATAGTCCAGGTCATGACAGAAATTCATATGGCCCGTCAGCTTTTCACGGAAATTGAATGTAGACAGATTCATGGACCCAATGAAGTTCGACTAATTAATCAATTCCGGCAGCCATATACGCGTTTGCCATCGCGATCTCATGTAGCATAAGCGGGGAATTTTGTGACTAAATTGTCAGCAGTTCTTAAAAGGGATTGGCTCTGGCAAATATCCAAGCGTTCTGGAAAGGTCTTTTTTCAAACTTCGAAATAGTCAATAATCGCGGATGTGTTTACTCTTGAGATTCAATCTCGGATACTTGTGATGCGATAGATCATGCTATAGACTATTACAATGGCTGTTTAGTATTCGATGCAGTCACGGGATAGATCAGGCACTATTCTTGGATCCATTGACAATTTGTTTACCAAATTACGTAACGAAACAAAAGTTTAAGGTATTAAATGTATTCTAAATATTTATTTTCACAATGCAATTGTATAAGTCCGTTTTCATGAGAGCACTTTCGAAAATGAAAAAAGGAAATGCCCCGGAAAGCATTATGACAAGTGGTCTTGAGCAATCGATATTGGGAGCTTTTATTTCTGATTCCCCTATTACATTCAGCTAATCGATTGTGGCAAGGGATTTTAATTTTCTGAGGGCTTCTTCTACTGGGTAGCATAAGACATTATATGGCGGTAGGTACTGTTGTGTAACTCTTTACTAATCCGTATGTGTGCCTTCCACCCAGCAAATCCCAGCTCCAGGTGGCTACCGTCCGTCCCGACCAGCTCAGACGAGAACAAACAGGCTTAACCGGTACAGAATCTCGTTCCATTAAGGAAAACGTCGGATATCAATAGGCATTTCTCCTTGTATATTTGCTATTACTTCATCGATCGTCTTGACTAGACTCTGGTTGGTCGATCTCGTTTGATGCATTTCACCTGATTGAGTCCACGTTGTCTTGCTGTCGAATCCTGACCGCTGATCCTGACTGGTTATCACAATTCATGTTATGATCTTCTCAGCTTGCCTACCCGCATTCTTGTCTTCCAATCACGCCGATGTTGGCCGACAGCTGGTAGCTAGTGAGATAACGCGGATTTACTTTGGTCTTGCATCCTGTACTCGCCAGCTGTCTAACGTGATTGGATTGCATCCACGCTTGGGTACTGATCGCGGTTTGTCCATCATCGTGTGACCAATAACACAGCCATATCATACGAGGGCACAATCTTGAAAAAACCAATATCCCCTAACAAGTGCCGAATGGAATATCCTGATTTAGGATTAGCTGAAAATGGATGGCTGCACTAATCAAAATGAAGACGGTTACAATAATGACATCACCGGGATCGTCGTCATCCACCAAGGTACGGTCAGAGCTTCAGTGTTAACTGAATTCTTCACAGTGAGCAAATTGTCAAATGATACACGATCGTGATGCATCCTGTTGATAAATCTTCAACGAATACGAAACAATAACGTCTTTTTGAACCACTTATCAGTCCGACTATGGAACGAATCAAGACAAAATCCACTTTGGATTGTCTTTAAGATTGAATTTATCCAAAAGTTCCCAGACCTTGAGAGATCTAAAAGATTAAACAGTGCGCCAGTAATCTCTGTACCTCATTTCAAAAAAACAGTAAAATATTAATTGTTGACCAGATGAAAGTATAGTTCGGATACTGATACGTACATGGCTGATTAGAAGAACTAAAGAATACGTGCAGGACAAGTGGTCATTGACCTAACCGCAACGCAAGTTCCCGTGACTTTTTAATTAATCAGATCCTGAAACTTACAAAAACGCGGAGCATCGAACAGCGAGCTTGTTTGTTCCTATACCTTTTTAATCACTGGCCGGCGGTAGCCAAACGGATGGTGTCGAGGCGTTTGGACGTGAAGGTTGCGGGTTCGAGTCTTCCCACTGCCGATCGATTTCCCCACTTGGCAGCCCTCTGTTGGCCGCGGCCCCCTTCCTGAAAGTTGATGTACCCTGTTGTCTCATTGATAAAGGAAGTAAGAGATAAAAAATATAAAAGATAGACTTCGTAGTTCTCGAGAATTTTAAAATGTTAGGCCTAAAAACTCATACACCAAAGACTAAACAATCACGCAGAACACGGTAATTCAGCTGGGGGGCATTATCGTTTCACAGACGGACAAGCTCCCGTAACTAAGTACTTAGAAATAAGTAGATCAGATATAGGATATCCATTTTGCCTTCGTTTTATGAATAGACAACTAGGTATCTGGATAACAGTGGTTAATAGACAAGTTGCGTTGAACCAAAGCTTGCCAGTTTTGTATTAATCATCAGAATAGGGAACAAAGCGCCAGTTGTTACATAGATAGAAAATTCTGCGTAAGTTTTAAGCATTCAAAACGAACTGAAGAAGCTGTAGTCGAATCGCCGACGTTACCACTGAAAGCCTCATACTTTCAACATTGAATTGTCTTGGGGTCAAGCATCAATATAGCAGCATTTGCCCAACAGTTGATGCTCAATCACGTGATCTCGTTATGGTGTAGGCATGTGTCTAGAAGGCGAATAGTCTATGCCTCAATTCTAGCACGTATCGTTGACTTTTAGAAACACGGGAACTTTTCTTTCCACATGAATCAATAAATCACAAGGTCATCGGCTGTTGGTTACAATATCGAAACCCCCTCTCCTCAACGGGAGATACATACGGTTCTCCTACCATTACTGAGACGCGTTTGGATTTGACCAGCTAACAAAAACGCGGATTGCTCTTCCTTACATGGAAATAATCAGAATGAGAATAATGAATTACATTAAGAAACGACTGGTTGTTATTTAATATATTTCAAATAAATTAACGTTCATTTCGATCATTCTGAACTTATCGATGATTGAAATGATATAAACTCTAAGGATTAACGCATTTCAAGGGATGAGTATGAACAGTTGTTGTAAGATTTGACAAAGAACAGCTTATGATGACCTAATTAAAAATCAAAGTATAGCTTTATTCATATACTCGTCCCGATCGCTCAGTAACAGCGATGATTTCTTCTCACACGCAACAAAATGAACTGTCGATAGTCAAGTGGACTAAACATCAGTGAAGAATTCTGATCCCAATTCCGACGCCGGTCACTTTCGAGGTTGACGATAGTTCCCTATGACCCAACTTGTTACTATTATCAAACGTATAGGGATCCTATATTGATCAGCTTCTTCCCAAGTCTCATGATTTTCGGTCCCACTTCCCATCCGTGTATTGAACGCTAGCGGCCATGGAACATGCATGCTCTTATCATTACAAACATAAATGAAAAAATATTTGTTTTAAAGAAGCTCCAAACACCATTTATATTCTATTTTCGTGTGTCTGCCTGGATTCTGTGGTCACATGACACACCATCTATCAGATTAGGATAATGAAAATTAAATGAAAGCAGAAGACATACAGTATCATTCATCGAACTAAGTGAACAGGTTGGATAAAAGCTAGAAATGGTAAGTTAACTGTAAGGTTAGCGTTGATGGAGATGCAAATCATTTCGTGATATAACACAGTGCAGAACACCGCTAGCTACACTATTCGTGTCACCTGGACTCGAATGAATAGGCGTTTGCAACCTAAACACCAAGTTCCGTGACCGGAGATCTGTGAAAACCAAGAACCTGTTGTTTGCTGAACATACATTTTCCAGTGTTGAGAGAGTACAAAATGATTGTTCGAAAAGTTGAAATTTTCCACCTCATGACAAAATAACTTCGATTTTTAGTATCGCCAGAAAAGCATGACCATAGCGTGGTTGAACAACATCTCAAACTACATCGTGTGAAAGCAATATGTTGGTGGTACAGACCAAGTCTCGTTCGCTCTACAACTGTGAGTTTCGTCAAAGGATTCTCGAAAGTAAATTACGAAACCGGGCACTCGGTACCGGCTCTTGTTTCGGCCTAAAAATTGCAACTAGGCTGTCCCTATCACAGTGTGAATTGATACAACTTGGATGTCCTTGACTAACCGAAGAACTCGGTCACTAAATCCTAAGTACATCGTCGCTTCGAACAAAATGCAGACAGTGGGAATAAACTATCATGCCCTAGAAGGACTACTTGTCCAAGCACAGGACATACTGTATTTCTAGGGCTTGTGGTGTACCATACCGACCGTCTCATTTATCGAGTCGCGGCTCACGAGGTATTCGCTTCCCTGCCTTGCAGATCGAACCACTTCCACCCCTCTGGACAACCACTGTCCCGTTATATTCCAATATTCCTATGTCACATGAAATTGTAAAACAGGGCCTAAAGTTACGAAAACCAAGATATTAGATGTTGATTAGAATGACTAGGTGTGCGTACGCATAACGGGGCAATTGATGAATTGCGATGATGAAGGGTTTCGTGGGTCTGTCAATGGAAATCTTCAGTGTGAAGGCATATAACGACGAGTTTCGGTTGCTTTTTAGGCAATATCACATACGAATGATAGAATAACACCCCGATTTCGGTGTTATGGGCGATTGTCAGACATGCGTATCTGATAACCTTATGTTCAAGGATCGTCAAATATATGGACCACGAACTTAGGTTTTGGTTTTGGAATTGCATTTGAACCCGGTCGGGTGTGTCACAGGTCATGAAGTTTTGACGTCCCAACGCACGATATTACTTATGTGAAAAAAGTCATTGACACTGCAAATTACCGAGCATGCTGAAGAATGTTATGTTCATTCATAACTAGTGATTCAAGAGCAGGTCTCCACTTTTTCATGCAGCATGTGACTTGGTTGGATTTATCAGTTAATAGCTTCGTTACATTTTACGAGTAGATAATGAATCATACTATTGGGACGACTGCTACCTAGGTTCACCAGAAATCGGACAACATGTGAAAGTTTTCCAAATATATTGGTGCTGATTTGGTTTGTAGGTCAGATTGATGGTTTTGCACCGATGATGTCATTTGGACCACAAGCAAGTCGTTAACGTTTGGTCGTTGTGCTCATGAGGTAAACCGTGAATCCTGACCATAAATATGGGCGTGACCTTGAAAATGTGACCTTGAAAATGTGACCTTGAGCACATCGTCCATTATTTAGCTGAGATTGGATGCCTGTTGAAACCCTTAATTGCTGGAGTAAGCTAGGTACGCGAGACTGCACAACTCATCCAATCGATAGAATCTTCGTCGCGAAGTTGCACGCTAAGCTCAAAGCGACTGAAAAAGTGTCGTCATGAGATTGCAGATGGCACGGAAACAGATGCTGCTGAAAGAGATTTTGGGAAGTTTTCCCGACCCAAGCGGACCTCTTCTGGAAAAGTGCGGCTTCCGCCTTCCAGCACTCCCTAGTCTACTCAGTAAACCAAAGAAGAGAGACAAGACTACATTTACGAACCGCAGATTTATCAGCCTCATCGATATGTTAGCTGAACGTTTTGCGACCATTTGGCTAAAACGTTTTGTTGCTGTCCGGACACTGTATCCAGTATGGTTCTCGTCGGGGAAGAGGTTGTGTTAACTTGATCCTTATACTGCATTAAACTCTAGAGCGTCGGTCTGAGTATCAGCAATTCATCACAGCATGCTTCATCAACTGTCGTGCAGCATTCGACGATATTGGCCAGCAGTCATTCCGGAGAGTACTTCGGAGCAACGGAATGCCGGGAAACTGAGATTGTTAGAACCACACTAATCGTGAACACAGGCCCTAGTCTGACCCTATGGTGAACAATTTCTAAAGTTCCCTTTGACGTTTTAGTGTTCGTGAAAGAGGTTCACTGTCGCTCGTTTTATTCAACCACATTATAGAATGGACAGTGCTTCGTTTCCTGAACAACTTTCTAGGAATAAAACAATTATGTTTGGAAAAGGATCTTACAACCGCACTGCCGACTCTAGATCGAATCGTATGAGAAACGATGGTCTACGGACAAATACTACAAAAAGTAATTTATTTTCAACTTCAAATAGCCCAATATGTTGTATCCACATCAGTGACAAAGGAGCAGAACCAGTGAATCAATTCATACATCTGGATTCTGTTATTCAACCGAATAACCTAGCCAGAGAGTAAGTAAGCTTCCTGTGGACTGCGTCAGTAGATCGTTTCAACAGCTTTACAACAGTTTTTGTCTCAGTGAAATAGACCTCCAAACGAATCTGGACATTTACTAAGCTCCCATCGACCCCGTTTTTGCGTATGCCCGGTAAGAGTAAACGACACAAAACAGCTGGGATATTTCAACCACTGATGCCCAGCTATATGACAGAATCTGAGTGGCATGAACGCGCCTCAAAGGCCACCTTGCATAAGTTCTTGTTCATTCCTCGAAGAGGTCTCCACCGGGGGTTCGGCAATGTCCTCCGGTGGCTTGAAAGGGAATTACCAACAGGCCTCATGTCTTCGCCTTTTTCAGAATGGGAGGTTCACTTCAGTGATCAACTGCGATTATGGTTAAGCGGAATTAAGACAGACTTGGATCGTTTAAGCCTTCAGTCAGTTTCCGGAGTACATAACTGACGCAACAGTTGGATTTTCCGGAGTCCAGACCTCACCGGAGACCGCAGCTCATCAAAGACATCGAAGAAGCCGGCTTATCCTTCCGCAGGGACAAGTCATATGGGAGTAAAGCAATAAGTTCTTAGTCGACGAACACGCAACGGAACATCTATCTTCCGTTTCGTTTCAGTGCAAAGCTTCTGACTGGTTAACGGTTATGTACATTCACCTAGTGTGAATGATACTGCGATCGGATGATCGGAAGTCGATCATCAGTTGAACAACAGGAAAAAAGAACAATGAATTGCTTGCACAAAATCAAAAATATAAACTCATGACTGTTTCATGATTCTCATCTGGACAAAACACACACACACACAAATACACACTCACAAACGCACATGTTGAATCGGCTGTGCGCATGCAAACACGGGCATACACAGACCTACAGAAACGATGAATAGTTGGAAGCTTGAGAGAGGATGTGCTCTGTTGAACGAATTCAAAAGCACCTTTAAAGTGATTAGTCCTATTCTTTCTTGATGAGATAAATTTTGTCGGAACACTTATGAGGATACGGAAGGGTATCTTTTGGGTACACAACTGTGTGGAGCACCAAATCGAGATTCTCGTATAAAAAGTTAAAACTTGTGTTTGCGTGAGATTTGTCTGGGGAAGGCAGGAAATAATAAGACATTCTTGAAGGTAAATAGGAGTGAATGTGATCACAGCCAGCGAGTACCGTAATTTTGACTGTACAAAGTTCAGACGTTCAAATTCCATGAATCTCCCGGTTGAATGTGTAATTTTCACAGGAGATCAAGATCAACGTTGCGTGAAATATCCGTTAGAAGTTTGATATTTGATTCTTGCATGACTGGCTTTACGCGGTCCTTATTCGGAGTTTCACTTCGATCGAATCAAAGTCTGTAAAAAAACGAGACGGAAGATGGCAATTTTGGTGAAGATCTCCTTTCTCATTCAACTCGGATTAGTGTAAATTGTGGATAAGTTTGTAAGATAAATTAGTAGGAATAGCAGCGTGACGATAGTTGTACCAGTTTTAAGAAAGTTAGTAGCAATAGCCGTAGTAATAGAAGCAGTATTAGTAGCGGTAATAGTAATATTGCCAGGGCTAATTTCAATTTTGCAGTAATTCTAATGATAATGATAATGGATTCTGAAGAACTAATGAACCGGGTCCACTATCGATCGGCCTGAAAATAGACTTGCGCGTGGCTATCTATAGTCGGTGATAAGTCCGTGTGGTAAAAACCGACCACGATGAATGCACACGAACACGTAACTGACTGGTCTGGCTCCCGATTACTGGTCCCTTAGGCTGTTATTCTTCAGACATGGGCTGCGGTAGGAGTTTATTGGTCGCGGAGAGTAGTTGCCCTTACGTGTGTTGTTACTACAATATTGCTTGCTCACCTACGGTGGAACTGGTTTCCACTGGTGGGGGTTCTGTAGATAGGCGGACTTACGTTACTTATTTGGGGCTACGCGTTACACCAATACGACAAGGAGTAGCACTGTTGGGGCAAGTAGTTTTTATTAGTATAATAATAATAATAGCACCTGTTATGGTAGTAGTGGTATTGACAGCATCATTAGTTCTATTATCATTGTTAGTCTTAGTGGAATCAGTAGTGTTGCTAGTAATATTACTGTTGTTATAATTATCAGCCGTATTAATGGTGACAATAATGACAGACGCATTAGAAGTAGTAGTAGTAGTAGTAATAGTAGTAATGTGATAATGGTTGCCATTTGCAGGTGTCAAGCGTGCCCTTGATAAGGTTCACATTTTGTTTGCCAATGAGTATAAATAATAAATACCAAATAAAACAGAATTCGTCCAGTTTAAATTGTCGTAGACAGGTGGATAAGAATTCACGTGACGATCTTCTGTTTTTGTCACATATCTCATCCTAGGTGTGGCATACATAGCTCGCGTGACTAATAAACTAATCCATCGATTAATTGCAACTCATCCCAATACCATTTTGGTGCCTGTCCGCGTTCCTGTTCGTTTGTCACCTCCATCTCATCAATCGCATCACATAACCCACATTCGTCAACTTCCGATGGCATAATTGGTCACCCTATTACGCCTCACGTCATCAAACCTCTATTTGGTCATTTTGTTCGATTCCTTTTAGAACCCCAGCTATTTGATGTGTTACAGTTAGACATTTGTTTGCGTTCGAACGTCCGTTTGGTCTCAGTACCGTAGGTGAAAAGATTCGAATTCACGAATTTCAGGTTGTGACGTCTCGATCGTTGCCAGTCTTAATTCCCATGTACATCACCAAACAGAGCGATCCAATGTGCACTTTCGTTTCCCGACAAGAAACCGGTTGGTTGTAAATCACAAACAACTTTGAAATCGGAACTCTGTAATACGGGAGAATGTCGCGAGCACGTGGTCGTTTCTCGTATCATCCCAATCGGGTGTAATTCTCATCTCCCTCGGAATCACCGAGCAGGTAAAACAACCAAACGTTAGACGTGGAAACCGGTCAGACAAATCACTGTTCACTCGAGAAGTTTCAAGTAAATAACAAAACACCAAAGTAGTCCTGACTCATTCGAATAAGTCCTTATCAAGTTCGGGTCTTTATGCGTGAAGGAATGGTATTGTAATTGGCTTTGGGCTTGAATCTGATAGAGGTGTTGCATCGATTATCAGTGATTACGTGACGCTGAACCGAGCTGTCAATACCCAAGCGCAGATGCGGTGCAGTCGTGCCAGACAGCGAGCAAGTAAAAATGCGAGACCGCGTCATTCTGTTGGCTAGCAGCGGACAGCCGATATGGTGGCATGATTAAAAGGCAAGAGTGCAAATGTGCACAAAGTTGGCTATATCGTGAAATGGGCCAACCAATCAGAATGAGTGGTCCGGATTCGACAAGACAAAGTCACGAAATAAATCGTGCAGAATGGAGCGAACAAGATGGACCAATCAAAGCGCGACCCGGAAAATCGATAAAGTAATGGCAATGGCACCGGCGCAATAATGCAAGCACAAACAACCCACAACTATATGATCTTTTTAACTGAAGGAGAAACTCTCTGTTCCGATCGATTTTGTTTTTTCACATTTGAGGTAGTGGGGATGGACAAAAACGATCTAGAGATAGGATCGGCTTACTGAAGAGCAGTACTCGGAACAGAGAAACGACGATGTGTGTATTACGTCAGCCGTAAAAGTTTTTATGACGCCAAATGAACAGTGATTTCTATCATCCCAGTGATAAAATCCACATCAATTTAAACCTCTCATTGCAGTGAGTTGATGACCACCAAAATCAAGAACTTTGCATAAAAAGGTGTTCTACCCCTCGACTTCTGTGATAAAGCAGTGAGAGCAGTTTAAACTGCCCCATAAAATTTCATTATTTTAGTGTGAGATGTCATCACATCGAGAGAAGCCGACACATGCGTTAATTTCTATGAAATATAGCGGGAGTTGTACTTTCTAACTATCTTCCTATCAGTGCTGGCCTGCATGTAATGGGTGGCCGAGTCGTCGACGTGGTGGCTTCTCAATCTGAGGGGCGTGCGTTCGAATCATCCCATCGTCGGTCAACTTTTCTATTTGGCAGCCCTCTGTTGGTCACGGTCGCATTGCTAACAATGATCTAAATTGTTGTTTCATTATTAAACGAACAACAGATAACAAAATTAGAAGATAGAAAAGATGTCCTAACGTGTCCACGTGAATTTAGACAAACTGAGTCTAAAGACCCATTCCAGTCCTCATGTAAATACGCCTCGATCGAAAAACTTAATATCGATGACTTTACTTCGTTTCACGTTTCACAATGCCGTGTAAGCGGGCTTCGNACTGGAACGACTGCGACAACAACAACAACAACAGCAGCAGCAGCAACAACAACAACAACAACAACAGCAAAAACTGGTTTGGGATCAAACTCCGGTGTCACATCGAAGCCCGCTTACACGGCATTGATGTGACACCGGAGTTTGATCCCAAACCAGTTTTTGCTGCTGTTGTTGTTGTTGTTGTTGTTGCTGCTGCTGCTGTTGTTGTTGTTGTTGTTGTCGCAGTCGTTCCAGTAGTTGTTGTTGATGATGATGATGACGATTATGACAGTGGTGTACTTGAAGTTCTTGCTCTTGTTGTTGTTGTTGTTGTTGTTGTTGTTGCATGGTCAAACAAATTTGATACACATCCGCCGCTTGTAATCTGTGCCCACGACCGGGATGGCGACACTGACTCAGAAGGTGACTGCTCTCCAACAGTTGAAATCCACGGAATTCAAACCACTGGATCAATTCGCGCCAGTCCCGGATTTGGTCAAATTGCAACCCAAATTCGACGGGATCATGGACAGTTGTCAGACGTGGATTAGACTTTCGACTAGGTCGATTTGGTGACAGAGAGAATTGTGGTCCATGGGGTACTGGGTCGGGACTGGAAACAGTCAAATTGGACAGCCACTCCCGTGGGTGACACTGAATCACATGGGCAATCAACAATTCGATGACAATGTTACCAAAACACCAAATGTCATTCGCGGCCCTATCCTCATCCGGACTATCACCGGGCCACCACATATCCGTCCCAGACACGTCCGATGCTCTTGTTTGTAAACGTTCGATCAACGTATGAAACAATTTCGTCGGACTGTCCACTGGATTGGACAACGAGTCGGCTAGCCGGACAGTTTGCTGCTTTACCGAGCAGGATTGCTTGATATCCGACAGAAAAGCGTACTGATTGTTCAGCTGTGTAAAGTCATCGGGAAGAAAGTGCTCCATGGGATGAAAGATGTAGAACGAGAATAAAACTGGAATACAGATGTCGACAAATAAGTGCAAAAAAACAAAACGAAGGAGAAATCGAAATAATTCAGAATTTCAAATTTCCGAAACATAACACGTGCACAATGCACACCTCGTGACTCTACCTATCCGGAGTTTCCGAGTTTACCAAATGCAATCGAGTTCGGGGATGCTTGCAAATCAAATGAACAAATCGACTGATTAGCTTGCAAATACCAAAAGTACCGAATAACAAAAAAAGAAAATAATTAACGTGCCCATGTCAATCGTACACAAACTGTCAGTCATACTACTGTGTACACAAACGACAACTTTCTTATTCTATCAGTTCGTATTGGTATTTCAAACAGAACATTGTGTACACCGGCCAATCGATCAATGTGTCATTACTAATCTTATTTTATATTCAATCATATTACTAGCATGAAAACTGTTCCCATTCAAAAAGATCTGAGAATGTTTTAAGAAAAAAAAACCAAAATGGGTTGATCGAACTCACAGTGTGTTTTGGCAACAAGCAGCATGCGAACCGACGCAAATTTTATTTTTTCTAATGATATCCAAATAAAGAAGGAATATATTGGGTTTTGTTTTTTCCAGGTACTCAAGACAGAGTGATAGAAGATGCAGTTCATCTTATTCTTTTCGTTTTTTTCTCAATCCTTTTTCTAAAGAAATAGTAGTATACATTATTTTTTCAGAAAGGAGGCCGTAACCATTAGAGGATTGTCACGGCGGGAGGGAAGTTGACCGGCAGTAGAGGGATTCGAACCCGAGAACTTCACATCCAAATGCCACTTACCTTATCCGCTTGATCACCGCCTGTCATGCTACTAGTTTGTACATATTACTGTTGTCATCGCATACATTTGTAAAGTAATGTTGGTAAAAATACGATAATCTGACGAATGGACACTTTTAGGAAACGCGAAAGTTTGGAAAAAATCCCATTCATATCATTTTGCGTGCACAAAAGTGGATTGCATCAGCCTGTGAGCAACGCCTCACCGAGTGTCGATTGTTTTGAGTTCGACTAGCATAATAGTGGCTTGAAAAACAATCCCTGAGAGAACCGGATTTGCACTCTATTACGTAGTTTCGGTACTTCGAGAAAAATTTTATTTCATCATCCCTTATCAATCATTTCAGAATAGGAACAGACATCCATTGTGAAGGCTGCCTTCTCGTCCTGGCGATGTGTATGTGTCACCGCAACTGCCTGAGCACTGAGGAATGACATGTAAGTCAAAGATTAGTACAACTCCGGTTTTCGCCGTGGTCCAAGTCCATCTTCCGAGGGTACCGTGGAAGCTGAAGCTCCGCGGCTGGTTGGTCTGTATCTTTCACGTTTTGCTCATGAGGTAGTTTTTCTTGAAAGACAATCTACGACAAATGGGTTTCTTTGAATTTTCATATGCCTGCTGATTCCTAGGCCAATTTCGGCTCTGGGTGTCGATGTATCTTTAGGGGGTTAACCGTTGTACTGGTTGCTTCTCGTGAGCTTGGATGCATTTGTCGTTTGCTTCGGTATTCGCACGTTTGAATGGCTGAAACCACTCTAGCAACCATTGAACCAAAATGTGGCGACCGAAATGAGGAAATTCAAAACAAATACCAGTCCAAATTGTCGCGCTGGTGTTTCGAACAAAAATAGACAATTTACACGAATCGAACTTTAACCATGTTCTTTTCGGGATCTTGTACTCTGGGTTGTGACCACGAAACCATCCAACGACAAAAGGCGTGAAATCAAGCCAAATGACAGTAAACCCATACGCGTAGGAGTGGTCAAACTGCGATTTATGATAAAATGAAGAAACAAATCAACGAGACAAAAGAAAAACGAGGGAGATTGAAAAGAGCAGTTAGTAATGATTGGCTGGTGCCTGAGGTAGAAAATGACAGTGATTGGTTTCACATTTTATTTAGATCCGTTAGCATGATAATAACCGAGACATGGGTTCCCCATCGGTTTGGATTTGATAAAATACATCGCTGGTCATTCCCAACGAACCAAGGAATGGGAAATATACAAAGAATTCACGGTTTTTATCATTGAGTTGACCACTGAGGTTCAGCGATGAAAACTTTGTGAAGCACGCACAGGGGACTGTTTGTCGTTCGTTTTTCGTACGGGTGATCCATGGTAAAAATGCATGAAAAACGCAACCAACCGACTTTCTGGAGTAGGATAAATTGGACTGTCAGGTTGGGAGTTCGTGAAATCCGCGCAAGTGATGTGCAAGGATATCCGGTCATGTGGACATGTGCCGCGATCAGTAACAATCTTCTCATCGGAACGGTTTTTTGTTTGAAGTTCGCTTATTTACTAGTCTTTGTTTGATTCGACTGTGGATCGTTGATTCCGTGATTTGTGTAAATTGGGTTTCCTAGTTCCACTTGGAATTTCGTTGTGAATCATGTGTTGTGTATGATGTTTCCCCTTTCGTTTCAGGAGCCCTGGATATGCGCGATGACTGGATCAAATGTGGAACGGTAACCCATGTTGAAGTTAATTTTGACTAGCAGTTATTTGCATTTAATCAGTTGAAATCTCTCGATCATCGACTTCAGTACTTGCGATGCAACCGGAGAATATGAACAAAAATTTATGAATAAATAATGGAGACCAACAAGTTTGAACTACAAATGTTCACATGGATGGATAGCTAAGATCCGTGTTTTCCAGGGAAACGGAACCCTAGATTGGTTCATTTAAATAGCCTTCTCGATGTTGTGCGTGGATGAAATATTGTTTGACTACTGTGTTGATTTTGCCGGGGGTCGGGGTCCCTGCAGTGTACTTCTAATCAACCTATCCTATAGGTTGTTTGAGTAAGTCCATGGTCCCTATGAATCTGGCGACCTGTGCGTGGATTGGGCGAATGCAACATGCACTGAGAACAATATTCTTTCTTTGGGAGAAGTTGTGCATCTTCAGATCCATAGATTGTCGTATCCGTTTGATCGTGCACTAGTAGAGACTGGCCAATAGGTTTACTGGACTGCGTTCCACGGTGGCCTTTCGGCTCCAGGGAATTCTCAGATCGGCTTGGATACCCCCTCGATTATCCGTGTCTCAGTGACTGTTGAACAGCATTCTTTGATGATATTCACATGTGAATCATACCGGATTGGATTGGCAACAGAGATATCAGTGTGAACCGAAGTCCAGGAACCTAAGTGAACTTCAGTCGGTATCGATCGTCACCCAGGATGGTTAAAATCACTTCGTAAATTGGTCCGAACGAGGCGAATAGTGTTAAGTGTGCTTCTGCTCAAAGTCCTCTGGCTGAATTTTCATCACACTCAAGAATTAGTGAGATTTTTGAGTGAAAAGTTCCCGCTAGCGTTCCCAGCAAAATTCAGCTCTACACTGTGAACAGCCACGAAGTGTAGCTCGACAACTACAAGGTAGGATCTTTGGTGGGAATGTTATCAGTCGAATCTAATAGAATAGCACACAACCTAACCCCGTTACACGGGTCTCTTACGCCGAAACAATACGGCTAGCAATATTTTCCATGCCACATGCACAAACCTTGGTAGATCAGGTTCATTATGAAGAACACAGATTACCGGTCATGAACTTTGAAGACCGACAACGAAAATCACTCATTTTCAGTGAATACCCCCTTCGACAACTTGGTCCCATCATGGGTGCCCAAATCCGAGCCTATGAGTGTAAGACAAATGATTATTAAATCATGATCGAGCCTGGACAAAATGAATTGAAGGTTATCTTGACTGAATAAGAGACAACGAACTAAATCAAATGTCTCTGTCCATTCTTTTTTTTCCCAAGCGATTAGTAAAGTGCATTTACAAACCTGTGACTACAATTTGGAATCAACAAAAATATGTAAACCACTGGGATAGGCTTTAAAGTACACATCGAAGACGGGTGGATTCATCGCCGAGGTCTTCCATATTAGCGAAGACAGAATGACAATTGGCCACCGAATTGTTTCAAGGACTTTACGATTTGTTTGGGCGCGGATCTTGTCTTGATCACCTAAGACGTGAATGAACAAATGCAACCAACATAGCGTGCAGTAATTTCAAGGATTCGGGAGATAGTGGTTTCATATTTATGGCCTTATTGCACATTGTATTCATTACTCTTGGTTATTCAAACATTCCTGTACTTGTACAGTTGCACTAGAATCTCGTGGAAGAGTCCGCTGGAGAACCACAAGTGCAAAACTGGATTTTGTGTACATGCATTTATGTACGGATATGCGGAAAGAGGGAGTGAACTGTTAGTTTGTGCTAATAATCATTGACTAGACAGCAGTCAACCAAAATGTATCTCGCGAGTTGATTAGAATTTGTGACGGCGAATTCGAACCAAACCGGTAGGAATTCACTACCTGTACAGTCGAGTCCGTCACGAGTGACCAAACGTCACATGGTACCACGTGTAGAGTTACAGGAGATCATGTTTTCGGAAACCCCTAGTCGACTTTGATTGCACGATGGACGGCAATAGCACTGCGAAGACAAAACAACAATTTGGAAACGATTAATAAAATCACACGATCCATATTTGTCTCCATTCCCGTGTGACTTGGATATTCAACAAGTGGACATCCAATTCAACTTCACGATGTTCGCATGTTTATTCCAAAACGGGAATTCACAAAGTAATTTCTAATGAAACTCAATCGTATCATTTTAGTCGATCAGTCGACTGGTCGAAATGTCCCGTGGTGCTAGGTTTATTCTCCTTCTACTCCGTCTCCTTCTTCTTCTTTCGGACACTATCTTGACAAACAGAACGGTGTGACGCCGCGGTAGAATAATAAAAGAATCACCATAAATTGTACACCGCATTCCAACTTGTCCGTTCGAAACAAACTGGCTTCCGGTGTAACAGAACCCAAGACAACAACGGAACCAACAACAACAACAACAACAACAACAACAACAACAGCCACGGGGACTGCACTAAGAACCAAGAAAAACAAACAAACAAACAAACAAAAAATAGAATTAGCGGAACCACAATTGCCACTAGGAACATGAGTAGTAGCGTGAGGAAATGCAAACTTACTTGGGAATAGCATCATCTTTGAAAATGTTTACGGTAATAAATGTCAAGAAGAGGATCAAATCGGTCACGTTGATTTCTAACTCTATTGATTTTTGTGTCTCATGAAATCTCCAAACAAAAACGGTCTCATAGCGTTTTTTTTCTTTTTTTTGTCCATCTCTATGAGGATCATTGGACAGGAAAATTGGGCGAATTACCACTACGCATAAACCAGAATCCGCGTGTGTTCCCACCGCCTGTTGAGGTTACCATCCCTTGTAGTATCTATCTCGCGACAACAAAAAAACTCCAGTTCAACTTGCCCACTTGACAAGATAGAACCATATGTAGCAGAGTGAACGAGAAAAAGAAAGAAGAACTATGGTATATACATCCGTTCTGGCAGGAAACTGCCGTGGTATTTTTTACCCAAAGTGTCCTCATTCATAAATACGAAGCACGCGATGATCAGAGTCCATATGATACATTGTCACTTCATTTCGCCGGGTACTTGTTGAACACAACGAGGGCATGGATCTTGTTGCGGACGTAATTGTCGTATAATCACAAATACGCATAGCATGAAACATTTGCAACCATACAAGCAGAATTCGCAAGCAATAAGGAAAACGATATGGCTTTAAACAATAAAACGGAGTCGGGCGGACTTCCACTAAGAAGTAGGTATACCATTTCTGCATACCTCTTCGGATTGAAACTATGGAATAGAACTAATAACAGAGACATTTAATCACACGTTTACCACATGGCCGTTTCGGTGATTTTCATGTGAAATTCATCGAATGGCAACCGATCGATACCAGTAGATACTGTGTTTTTGTTGGTCAGTCACTTGCCCCTAATCTGTGCTCGAGAGTGCATTTGAATTGCACGTTTCCAGTGTATGATAAATCGATTCCCAGCGCTCCTGGTATCCTAACGTACCGGCTGACTGGTATGATATCCAGATTGTTGGCAACACGACCAAATCAGTCTTGAATTTTACACCTTGCAAATGGATTCGTCTCGTTTGTTAGAAATTACCGAAATATCAAATTGATCTCTCACGTGCTTCCAACTAGTGTGTAAGATTGATGGGACTATGCTTGCATAACTGCCATTTGGATTATTTCGTTCCATTGACAAACCTCAGGTTCACCGCTGAACCTAGAGAAGCTGAGCAATTGCGTTCCGTGAAATAATTCATCATGTGATATCATCGCTCAACTCACCATGAAGAAACCATGGAAGCACTGTACAGCTGTTTCATCCTTGTTAGGAATCATCAGCAGTGCATATCCACCGCGCCCCAACTGGGACGCGAACCCGAACCGAACAAGGACGAACGATTCTGAGTCGAACGCCTTAGCCATTACGCTACCGGGCAGGCTCTGAACGGTTTGTTGAAATTCACCACATGATGTTGCACCTAGCCGTCACTGA
>LUCM01002645.1:380340-398888 GCA_008360955.1 Fasciolopsis buskii | reverse complement strand
TGAAAGAGCATTGGATAGTTTATGCTTTCACCATATTAGAATGACCCCTGGATTGATTCAGCTGGTATTCACTTACTCTCTCCGGTAGACCATAGGGCCTCGTATAGAATGAGTGTGATTCATGCGTGAGTTCGAATACTATCGTGATCAACGGTTTTTAATCGAATCATCCAGGCGAGCCAATGTTATAAAGACAAACTGAACACAGTCTCGTAGTTAAAAACGTGGTTGGCACACGAGTTGGATGGAGGGTCAATGTTCCATAGTCATTAGGGCAAACCACAGGGTGGGGGTTGGTGGTGAAAACCGGTAACCATGGCCCTAAAACTTGGAGTGGAGAGGAATGAGACAAGGTTTTTTATAAGTCACTTGTGTTAACGAATCGAGGAACAGCGTGTTTCCACCTACTTCCTAAGTGACTGGATAATCTGCGATTTGAATGTCTGACGTTTTCGGGGTGACAGATGGTTAATCTGCTTGACCAATACCGGTCGAAGTACATTCATCTTAGATAACTTATTAATATCTCTGGATGAATGGTGCTTGATATATATATATATATATATATGTATATATATATATATATAAATGTAAATTTTAAAACAAATCCACGAGAACAGATGCTTAACGAGGAGTCACGGGGACAAATTTAGAAACGGAAAGGATTTTAAACGAATGTTAAAATACTTCAGGACCGAATGATGTCAGGAGTGTATTGGGAAACCGATGCGCGATGTATTGGTTTTTATTCCGAATGATATAATGTTGATAACACAGCGTTGTTGGTAGATGTAATGTGTCAACGTTTCGACTATCGGGAAAGGTAGTCGAAACGTTGGCACATTACATCTAGCAATAACACTGTTATTAACATAATATGATTCACAAGTGAAAACACTTCGTCTTGGGTGTATCCGTGTCTAGATGAGTATCCGTATGACGAAATGGCCGAGGTCACGACAGTCTAATGTTGCAATTAGTGACATTTGAATCACACGATAGGGGTTTAGACTTACTCGTCTGGTATTCCCAGTCCAAATATGTCATCGTGATGTGCGCGAAAAAATGAGGAATAAGTTCATCAACGGCAGTTCATGACCGAATATAATACGCTGCATTGACACTTTTCGCCTGTCAACCTGTTTGGTGCCATTGAACGTTTTATTCGGACAAGGCATCAAAATCATTAGATGATTCGTTGTTCGTCGTAACTGTTCTTTATGATGACAGTTAACTATGTTATCCAGACGTAAGGTCGAAGGAATAACAGTAATTAAGTATGCTTTCACGAAGAACTTGGAATTATCGACTGAACTTCACTCTCCATGATCTGTCGTCTAATTATGATAAAACAACTGACCGATAATTGGATGGATGTTATTCCGGTCAAAGTTATTGTAGTCAGTAGTATGATGCAAAATCGACAATTATCTATTTTCACACAGTGCTTTCTTCCCTCCCTCCCCAACCACCTATTGTACACGTTCGTACGGAGGAAAGTGGGTGTTTGGAATAATGAGTCGGAAAGCCAAATCGATTTTCTAGCCAACTCTAATAATGAAGTCTAACTAGTAGTAGCTGGTTGATTCAATGGAAGAATTCTGGTTTAGGGGTCATATTGTTAAAAATTCACTACGATGGATATGATATGCTTGCGCAATTTGGGTGATTAAACGTTGATATTCAAGTAGAATGTCCGAATACCGCTCGGCATGCTTTCTTATCCCGGCTGGTAGAACATACTAGGTCCAAATGCCCAGGTTACGTTCATGTGTGGGTTGGAACCCGATCGAGATCCTATAAGATGTGATTCAAATTACACTGAAGTATGACTGTGTAGGTGGTTTTTAACCCGTGGAGATAAACTAACTAAATGAGGAAGGGGTTGGAGTTTGCACATTTGTCTGATCACGGCGATTTCCTGGCTTCCCGACTCACTTTGTCCGATTTGATGTTCAATCGATACGATCCAATGACCTAAACTGCCGACGAGTGAGGACCACGAATTGATATGATCTGCCGATTCCATGTGCGGTGTTTTATCTGCGCAGAACGGGGATGAGAGAGAGAAAGAGAGAGACAGAAAGTGAGAACAAAGAGGTCTGGTTGGCAGGCACAGAGAGGAAAAACTAGCCAAATCAGCATTGGTTTCGCACATTTTTTCCCGGTTATCCTGATAAAATTTTGCACATTAAAAGATCCACAACAACCACTAACATTGCAATCGAAATAGAAGAGGATGAAATAATAATATTAATAAACGAAAAACAAATCATTAACTTCATACAACTAATTATCCTCTTCAGCATCAACCGATGCATAATAATCCGAAGCAACGAATCATCATCATCATCATCATCATCATCCGAATCATCTTCATCATCTTCATCATCATCATCAGCATCATCATCCGAAGCATCATCATCATCATTATCGTCATCATCATCATTATCATCATCCGAATCATCTTCATCGTCCGAATCATCATCATCATCATCATCATCATCGTCATCATCATCATCATCATCGTCATCCGAATCATCATCATCATAATCATCATCATCATCATCATCATCCTCGTCAATAATTTATCCATGGACCCCGAACATATGGATCGTTTTAGACTTCCAATGATTTCCATGCAACACTCGGTCACTTTTGGTCATCTCTAGCTAATTTGTGAGTAGTGGGCAGTGTCATCTTTCTGCCAATTTAGGAGTGATCAAAAAATATGAATGCTTGGGAAGTCAAAAGTCCAATCCATCGATCTGGCTTATCATCCAACCAAAGCCCCAAAAACTGATTGATCGCATGATTAAAAATTTTTAGCCAATTGGGGTGGAATGGAGGACCGAAACATGATAGAGAAATGACTACTGTGTTTTCCCTCTCGTCTGTGAACGAACTATCAGATGTGTGATTGTATGCACTTACCGGGTGTCATACACTACGAGTGCGGTGAATTCTTCCCCGTTATTCATATTCTAATTGACTACCGGAAGTTAGTTTCACTGAGTGTCATACCACAGCCCACGAATGTCCAAGACACGTTGTCTCGTATACACAACTGGTGATCTTAACTCTACAGCTAAGGATATGATTTCTGCTTCACTGTCAACTCATGAAACTGGCTAATCTATGTATTCGTCCGACAGTCGTGTTCTAACAGCTTAGTGATACTTTTTGACCCGAAGATTCGCCCCGTTTACTCTCGTCCATCGAGTATTCTACTCCGTGCCTGGCTATTGTTATTCATGTCATGCGTTGTAAGAAACTGCATGCCTTATCCGAAGTGATTAATGGTCGCCAACGCTAATGTCACTAGAAAAAAAAACAAATAGAGTAACAGAAGATCATAACACCCGAAAACAGACAACAAGTGGGTAAACTGAACTTCCGATATGCCATTATATATTAGTTGTTTCGATTTTGTTGGCCTTTCTTCTCGTTGATATCTATTTCTATGGTTCTATAGCTTAGGTTGAAGAATCGAAGTGTCGTAAATTCCGTTCGAGCATGTACACCCCGAGTGAGCATACGAAGATATCGATTGTTTCTTGTTTTCTTCACTCGTACGGACGACCAAGTGCGATTCACTCCGAATGTGAACAGTTATCTGATCAGTAGGCTAATCTGAAAATTGAATTTAATATCTGTCCCTCGGATGCACCAACCATGTTTGATGTACAAACGCACAGCCACACACACACACACACACGGTCAAGAGATATGAATTTCGTCTTGATATAAAGTTGATCAGTATAAGAGTCTATGCAAATATTGAAGCAAAAATTCGTGGTCACTAATAAGCCAATCACGTGACTGGCTGCTTGATAGATACTTTTGAAGTGAAAGATGTTCGTTTGAAATTAGCAGAGAATTATTAGAAATTTGAACGGAAATAATAGAGATTAGATATACTATTCTGAAGTCGGGCTCCGTGTTGCTTCAGCTTGGATCCGCTGGTCGTGGTTCATTTGAAAAATTCAAAAAAATCCATCAACTTCGTCCTCCGGAAGAATCGGATGCATCAACAGTCCGAGATTCGCGAATACATTTGACTCGGATTCATGAACCGTGATTATCGTTTCTGTCGCAAACACACGGATAATTTATTCAATTTTCAAATTAGTATAACACTAAATGAACTTGTCAGAATTAAGGAATCACGGAGACACTGTGCACCTGTTTCATGCATGTTACGAATGATCAGCAACGTGTACATGCCACATCCCCACTGAGAAGCAAACTGGGGAAGAACGACTGTGAATCGGACAACCTGAGTCAATAACCTACCCGGACTGCCTATGCACGGCCTTGTTGAACTTTATCGCATGACAAAAGACTCATCTATTGGCTTTCTAACACACCCACATACGTATAATGGGCTGGATTGAACTCTTCCGTGGGGGATGACTTTTCCCATCGTTTCCAGATAACGGGCCCAGTTCAGAGGTGACGGATATGACTTGAGATTGATTCTCAAAAAGGATGAAACAGTTGTGCATGGATTCCACAATTTCCTAGAGGTAGTCTGAGAATTGGCATAATGTGCAATTTGCTTTTCTACGCCCATTACTCACATGTTTAATATTTCATTCATCAAATTTAATTTCTGCCACGGATAATTTTAAAAAGCAAAAACAACATAGCTTCTTCAGATGGAAAATGTACCATGTATTTTCGAAGCAAACGAGGAATAACGTGTTGAACGCTTGAAAGAATATAAAATAGGACGCACTCACTCGTCAATCCATCAAGCAAACAATCAATCGATAAATGAATGAATGAATCAATCAATCATTCTATCCATCTGCCTATCAATCAATCAATCAATCATCAATTCAATCAATCAATCAATCAATCAATCAATTCATCTATCTATCTATCTATCTATCTATCTATCTATCTATCTATCTATCTATCTATCTATCTATCTATCTATCTATCTGTCTGTCTGTCTACTCCTGTCTCTTTGTCTATCTATTTATCCACTCAAGGTGATAGAATAATCATTTGCTATCTTTCTCGCAATTTACACAAACTCCCTATTTTGATATTCCCCTTCTAAAATCCAGAAACTTACCGAAGTTTTTACTCAAATTTCTCGTTATCTTTCGCCAAATCCAATGAACTGGGGGACATTTCTTGACAAGTCTGAAAGCAAGAAGATTGAATTTTATCGAAACGTCTGGTTGAAAGTGTTATCGGATGGGCAGAATTCATCCGAATTTGACTAGCCATTGTTCTGTGTGGGATTTGAAATTACATACAAACGTAGCCTGTGCACTTGTATCACGCGTGATTCACCAGCTAAGTAACATGGTCATAATGCCATGTGTTCAAACGATTCTGTAAAAGATTATTGATTAGCCACCTAAAATCATCGAGCCCATTCTTGCACTAGAATTTTCCTTATGAATGGTTGATAATGGTATCTCCTCATCATTCGTTAACCGAAATGTTCAAACACGCGGCCCCAGGAGATCTTCGTTTAGGTGCCAGAATACACTAGGAGCGAAAAATGTGTGGACTATGTCTCCATACTTGGGTAACGTATCTAAATAAATCCCGAGGATACTGTGTAGTTATTTGTGAATGCCTCATTCGATCCAATAAGGCGCATTATGCGTTCGATACTGGGATCCCAGTTAGTGATGGACAAAGTTTTTATCAATACCGTGACAGATATTGAAAAGAAAACCATCAACGACAGGCTACTGGTTAAAAATAGTTCGGACCAGGATAAATATGCTATTTGCACCCCTCGACTTGTTGTGTTGAAGGGTCACCGTGTTGCCTCGTCCGTGGGAGACGATATGCGGATTAATCTGAACCGGAGATATCGTCAACTACAGCACCGTAGAGATTAGCGCTTATTTCCATCACTTTTGCAACGGGAACAACGATGGTTCAGTGCAGCTCGAGAGCCCACGACTAGCGACCTCGTATTGATTATGGACAGAACGACACCACGTGGCTGATGGAAGAAGGCAGTTGTTGAAGAAGTTCTTCAGTCTGCGAATAAAAGAGTACTAGACATGAAGATGAGAACGGCACATGGACGGATCATAAGAGTCGTGCATGGGGAATCGTGATGCAGACAGCCGTTGTCTCAATCATCACGGGATAAAACGCCTAGGGGGAGTTTGTGTTTCACGTAGTGTCGCGAACCCTTGAACCGAACGCAATTACGCGGAATGTCAACTCGCCCGACCGTGCGCAGTTCCAACCTCCGAACCTGTCATAGGTTTACATATAGACACACACACACATACACACAGACTCCTTGTCCATACTGTCATAGAAAAAGGTTTGTGAGGTGCACTCCCATTCGGCGAATACGTTAACGTCTAGTGATCACATTTTCTCATCTCGGACGCACTTACGCACATCAGTTTGAAACTTGATGGCTCCTTACCCGCAACCACATACTCGATACCTCATACACACAACCACACCCACCCACACCCACCCACATCGAGTTCGCACTCGGCTGATGACAGTCTACTACATGATCATTGACCCATACACAACCACGCTTACGAACAGACTCGTATGATGTCGCACGCACTCGAATAAACTTCTGTTCTATTCTGGTAAACACCCTGTACAGCTTTCTATCACACCATATTCACGTGACTGATACTGACTGTTTTTCCTTGTACGTTTGGAGATTTCCAGTTGCAAGTCCGTTTATGTTCATTTATTAATGTACGTAAATTATAGAGCCGTGTTCCTACAGCCGAAGTCTATCGGTCGTGCATCTCTTGGTCGTTTGCGACATGGCGTCTGACTGATCCGAACGAACGGATCCTAGATGAGCTTTAACGTGGCTGGGATTACCGAAGTGAAGTAGAAGGAAGTAGGTAGAAAGGTTTTACGCAACGCGGCCACAACAATCAATAAAATCACTGTCATCTCCAGCGTTGTCAAAATGTACAGGGAATTCTAAATTAGATTACATCTTCACAGAGTCATGTAGGTGACGGATCCAAATGTAGGAGGAGGAGTTATCAAAAGAGGACAGCGTTTCCGGGCCATTTTGAAGTGTGCGAATGAAATCTCTTCTGATGACCACATTTGTGGTGAATCCTTCGTGCCGAAACCCCGTTGCGTCTACCAGCTGCATGGGAATTTAATGGCCTTGTCAATCACTCTCATGGGCCATTACCGAATAGTTTGTCATCTCCATTACCTCGACGAGAAATGGTCTGTTTTGATAGTAATTCGTTGAAGTACTGGTCATTTATGTGGAGTTTTCAAGTTGAGATGAGACTTAGCTTTCCCTACCTAATCTGCTGCTGTCGAACAGAAGCGAGATATACAATCCAGAGTCGTGCCATACTAGAACCGGATGAAAGACACAAATAGGCACTGGACATCTTGAGAAGATGATTTATCCAATCAAACGTGACAACCGGGCATTCAGAGATGACTTAGTAGACGGCCCAGTGATAAGAAACATGAACTGGACCACGCTAATCAGCCTGCCTGGACAGATGAGGAATTGGTACTGCACGTTTCGACAACTGGACTGTTTGGCTGATCTGAACTGATCGTGAACACTAGCTACTATTGTTGGACATCTCACTCAACCGTTACAGTTTCCTTGGTCTGAATTTGTCTCGTCCATTATTCGCCTAGGTAGAAAGGTTACTTTTATGGATCTTACCGAATTCGTGTTCAAGAGGGCAGATGTGCTCATGGTACAACAGCCTTATTCACCAAGATCAGTTCCCACCAAAAGTCACGTACAAGCGGTTCCTGGATCACCACTCAAGATTACTACGTATCACACACAACGACCGGCGGCACCTGTACTTCCCCAGCAACTTACATAAATACAATTCGGATTATTCGAATGGTGATGATGATGATTTGGATGATGATGATGATGCTATTGATGATTTCATTGATTTGGATGGCTTTGATCATGTTGCTGGTTATTAATCGAGTAATAACCTTAATAACCATTACTATTTTCTCTATTGTTTCTATAGACCCTTGAACATAATTTACTATCATATCTGATTGATTATTGTTGTTCAGTTTTGAATACGTTTGTGTTTTCTAGACCAAGTAAGTTGCTTTTTTCCCATACCAATGCTTGCGTATCGCAACGAATTCGAGATCCGGATGTGTAGATAAGTGTCAAATATTACTCTTCTCCCACCGTTCTTTCGTGGTTTCAACATCACAAATCACAGCAGGATGCGGGAAAAATGTGTACAGGTGGTTTTGGGAAATGATTCTTGTGAATAGTATTGTCGATAATACCCTAAGGCAATGTGATTCGTTTGCTATATGTTCAGGTTTGCCTGACCATTCGTTTTTTGTGTCCCAATTAAACAGGGCAAATAATTTCTCCCGACCTAGTCTCATTGGCTCTTAGCCTAACAGAGGGAAATCTTGAAAAATTCATTGTGAATCAAACATTTTTTGTCCTGTTGCAAAATCAAGACACAACGTAGAAACCAATTTGTGTTATCTCACGTCAAGATCGTTTTCGGATCTGCCGGTTCGCACATAAAACTGCAAAGTACGAACAAAAAGAAAAGCTCAGTTTAAACATATCAAGTTGGAAGTAGGCTAAAAAAACAACAACCCATCTACTGGTCAGTGAGATGTTTGAGCGCTTCATGTCATGTTTGAATTCAAGGTCACATCTAGTCCATCGGGATTTTTGTGAACGAATTCAAACTGTAAAATACTTCGAATACGATCTGGAAACGGCAGTCCACGATGCCAAGGAATTCACAAAATTTGACATTATTTTGCACAAATCTTACGGGAAAAACCGATTTTAAGTGAGACAGTGAAAAACAAGACAGACAATGCTAGTGGAATGGGAAAAAACAACTGTTAGTGGCGCTCTTAAGTCCACGTTTTCACATTCTACCCTGCAACGCGAGCCGAAAAAGGATTTGTTCCAAACGGTTTCACCTCCAGTCTTCGTAAAAAGGCCATTACGAATGTGAATTTATTCTCCAATCGTTGGTAGCCGATTACTGATTGTCCACGTTGTTTCATCAAGTCAAATGAAGAACGCTAGAAATTTTGACGTTTAGAGCGAACCGGGCTGAAATACTAATATTTTGGTAAGTAGTCAAAACGCTTGCTAGAGCAAAATTATTCCTGTTTTCGATTGTTCCACTATCTGTGCTTGGGTGATGGTTTATTAGGCTTATACCCGACTACTTTAAAGCTATTCACCGTTTTGGTGTTGAAAATGTGGGATACACCGGAATTCGGGAAGCTCTGACAATCGTTGTGTGCCAAAATATTTCTCTACCACGTAAAGCCAAATTTCCTTTGTTTGTCTTGCAAATTGTGCCTTTGCTACCGAGTGAATATGCATCTAACCAAATCCAGTCGAAGATACACTGACCTCGTACAAAACTGGGAAAATCGATTACGACTGTTATAATTCAATATTTACTTTCGCACCGAATGTCGAGGAATTTCGTCAGCACTTGAGTGTGAATACGGACCGGGTGTTAAGTTCACGCATAGTTTGGCTTAGATTTCTGTGATAGCAAAAGATAAATAAACGAATACACTTATGTCACTGATTTCGGTTTCGAGGCCTATTCATAAGGGAAATAAGTCGGCGTTCCTCTTCATCCTTACTGCTCCAACTTGGCAATCTAGACGAGCAGACTTGTGATAAGCATTTTGTTAAGATCTTTTTTTCGGATACTCCAAATTAGCGTTTGACCTCCACGCTGTTTCTTTCAGTTGGGCCTGGTGAGCGCAAACAACACGCGAAGAGGCCGGCACTGAGCAACCATTCTGCCTGTGTGGCCAAGGTGTCGGAGACAGCTTTACCATATGGACGTTTCCAGCTAGAAGTCGGCAGTGCCAAACATTCGGTTGTACATTTCAGCACTGCTGATGCGCTTCTCTCACCAAACACGAACAGTGTGTTAGTGAACATTTGTGATAGTGTCCACTACGAATTGCCGAGTTTTCAGGACACTGGAAGAGAATGACTGCAAGCTATCCGGTGCGTCTGCAGGGTGCCACTAAGGAAAAGGGCTCCGCTGTAGTGGTTACTTGTAATTGCTTATAGAATAAGTGGTCGTGGATAAGCAGCTTCAATGTCGGGGCATGGCGGGCATTTTCCCTGTAAAATGCCAAAGCAGTCCGTTAGTGGCTCGGTGACGTCGCCAGTATGGTCCAGTATTCAAAGTGTCAATAGCCGGTTGTCTCCCTTTAACTTCGGCAGATGAATGTAAACCTAATTTCTCGGAAAACAACTCTGTTTCACTTCCCGGGAGCACTAGGTCCTAAGCTGAATCGATGAAAAAGCCTGTCTAAGTGTATGACCGTTCACAAGATCCTAGTGGTTTGTGAACGGACTGTTATGTTCGGCTGTCTTGCAGGTCATATCTCCCGGCCAAACACTTCGAATCGAACTCTTTAGTCCGATTTAGTTTAGATTGCATTAAACGGCAATGGTTGGGCGGATAAACTCCGTGGCGTTTCGACTTGAAAGTAACGGGTTCGAATCCTCCCACGGCAGCCCTCTGATGCCTGCATTCCCCTTCATAAAATATGATGTACATTGTTATTTCATTCATAAAGGAAGTAAAAAGATCGTAAGTTGATTGTTCCCTTCATTCGCCGTGGTCGCCGTGGCAACGGGGGTGTAGTTAAACTTTTGCGAACTGTGTATTCGGAACAAATAATCCTGAAAGATTGTATAAAACGTTGACTATCTTTCACGCCTAACACAGACAGCCGTGTATCTTTTAAGGTAAACTGTTTGTTTGAAGCTGGCAGGATTTGACATTTTGTATATGCGAGGCAGTGGCAGCTTGAAAGACACGACGCGTGAGTCTGATGCACAGCTGTGTCATTGGTTATCGGTGGTCGCGCGATAATGGATTGTGGTAGAAAAATAGCAATCGATACACAGGCCTAGATGCAAGCTGGTCTCGTGAAGCTGCAGGCCAGTACAGGCCGCAAGGCCACACTGTGTCCAAACTATCTCATTGGCTGCCGGCTACTAGCTGATAAAACGGGGTTTACAATCTGAGAAGGTCATATATTGAGTTGCGCGGTGCGGATTCGACAAGAAAACTGCATCAAGTTAACCAGGTGAAATGCACTAAACGAGGTGGACTCGGATAGCGGTTGAAGTGAATAACAATCGTACAAGTTCATATATGCAGAACGATATTCTATAAATGTGCAATGTTCTAATTTGATCAAACTTGAGTTGGTGCCGCGTCATTTGAGTGCGGACGGACGTACGGTATTGATCTAGAGGCAGGATTGACCGATTGGAAAGGAGGATTTGGAACAGTGATTAACTGTTGTAAAACAGGAAACGGAAACTTTCTAGTCATTTCTCGCGTGATCATTTTAGTGCGGAATTAGATTTGACGGGAACAACTAACATAAGACATTGCCTTGCACAACACTTTCATACTCAAAGAATGGCAGTTTAGCGAAGCAGAACAGTACGCATCCAAGCAATGAAACACGGTTCTGCCTATCTGCGGAATCTAATGGAGAAAATATGAAAATCACTCGGTTGCTTTCTGAAGGCGAGCTAGTTTTTGAGAGGTTCTCGCGATCCACGGACGGATTAAATGGGTAATGCAACCTTCGGGAAGGATGAATGCATGAACAAACTGAAGTGTCGGCAAATTAGATTTCGAATAACATCCGACACCGCTGTTACGCACTGTATAAGAAAAACGGGATTCACATGGTTAATGAGATCGGTACAATGCAAAGAGACCGAGGACATTTTTGTACGTTAATCCTACGCATTAGTTTGATACTGATTTTGCTCGATTATAAAAGCTAGAATTTATCTAAGTCAGTTTGAACGAGTTCAGTCCGTGCAGAAATGCTTATCATTGATCACACTATTAATCTATGTAACTACTTCTTTCATAATCCACCGACCTGTCAGTTCTTTCTACGGATTTTTGAACTGCATTCCGATTGGTACCTGTAGCCAAATCCCTGGGTGACGCTGGCTCCTCTGTCTATTGTCTCCATGGTTATTCATGCTAAAATTGCATCCCACCCAAACTGGACAGTCTAAAGTTGGCTTTCATTCCTGTTTCTCAAAGTTCAGATTGTGTATTTCCAGTTTTCGAATTCCCACATTATTAATTGGGAATGATATAATGTTACTAAAAGCGTCATCGGTAGATGTAATGCGCCAACGTTTCGACTACCTTGGGTAGTTGTATGACAATCGATAGTCCGTACGAGCATGTTACCTCATTCACCACGGATACCAGCCTGAGTGTCAACATTATTCCTAAATATCTAACAAACCTTTTTGGGGCAGCAAACAATGATCTACGGTCCTCGATTTTGCGGTGAAAGAAAACGATATAAATACAGATTGTGAAAACAAGTTATTCCTTCTGTTTTGAGCAACAGACACACAATACCCTCCGCTTATTCACTTCCCTAGTTGACAAGGTTTTGATTGAATGTGACCACTGATCGCCCTCAATCCGTGTCGCATATGTTTTTGTACTCGTGGACTAGGACGGAGTTCGTCGGGGGTTAATCCCATTTCCAATTCGGTCAGTTGATCGGTTGGTGACATAAGAAAAGAAAGAAATATCATCTTTTCCCCCAGTCCGTTTAAGGTGAATTAGCTTAGAACGAGACCGACCGACCGACCGATCGAGCGAGCGAGCGAGCTAGCGCTCTCGCGCGCGCGAGGGATAGAAAGAGATAATCGCATCCGTGCGTGCACAATCGAGCTGATTCTAATCCCTTGCTAATGACGGTTAATGATAACAGGAAAAGTGAAAAGTTGTCCGCTACGACAATCACATAAAAACACAAACTTATGGACCGATTTTTCCATGCAATCAATCTTTGTTGAACATGAAATCCTCATGAACCGGGACACTTGTCGTACATGCCATGTACGGGTATTGAAATTCGTAGCATACTGTTGTATGTCACGTGACTTGTTGCGCACTTAATTGGCTAATCAATGAAAGTTATGATTTACTTGGTTAGCATGTTTTTTATTCCTGTACACGAACGGATTACCGCAATCTTCCGCAATAAATTTCTTTCGATCCAGTTTCTTCTTAGGAAGAAGTTCTACTTACAAGGTTACCGGTTGGGAAAGTGTTTCGCGTAAAGTTCGAGGACAAAAACGATTGTCCGTGACTTTTTGTCGAGTTCACTGATCTATCCGAGCAAGTTGGCTAAATTCGAATTTAACCAATGGTGTTCGAATCATGCAGCACTGGGCTTGATAGCTTGTGTGACAAAAGGGGTTGTTGCACATGCAAGAATTCCAGTCACGTCCGAATGGTTTTCTAATAAAAGAATCGGTCACGCGCTTCCGATCAGTTAATGGTTCCTGTGATAGTCCTTCTGTCTCATTGATAATAACTTCTGGTCACAGACGGGTTGGTAAGCTCCAGTACACAATGATCTAAGCAACCAAGTAGTACGAAACGCACTGCTAAATTACCGACCAGTAGAAAAAGAACCGACAAACGTGCAATAAACTTTAGACGTAATTTCTTATTCTGTCTAAATTTTTCTTCACTGTTCTATTACATTAGACTAAGAATGCCCAGTATGGCAGGGCAAACATTCCGCAAAAAATCGGACCATAACGTTGCCATGGGATTGGTGGCGCTTGTCCTTAGGATGGTCAATCCTAACTACCCGTAGAAATCTCGTTTGTTTGAGATAATAAAGACCGTTTTGTAAGTACATACACACACACACACACGACACACACGAACACACAAATGAATTCAGATAGCCAAACTAAATGTTTTCGCAGTTATAGGTAAACTGGCCTGGAAATACCAATCTAGAATTTTATCGATTTCATTGTGAACATTAAAGATTATTAAGCATGGTGCTCATAGGAAGCAATCCTATAACAAACAGGGGACGGGGTGAATTGCACCTTATGAGAACATAACGTAAGTTGGTAATGGGAAAATGATTATCTGTTCCAGTAACAGCCTAAAAGTTTTTCTAGTGTTGAAACAATCTTAGGAATGGACTGACTGCCAGTGAAATGGATGTGTTGTCCATGTTCGCAAAAATGAACTTCGTTTCACAGGTTACGGCGAAATACTAAGATGTACAATTTCAACTTCTTGTTGGTGTTCCCGTGTTAGGCAGCACTAAATGGACTTTATTTAAAAAAAAAAATAAACCGACAAATTTGGAAATAATTCCAAACTAATGGGGAGAAATGATAGCGTCATTTGACTTATCAACAGTAGTGAATAAATCGATTAAAATGTTCTCGATACGAACAAGTTTTGAAACGGAAGAATGTGTTCAAATCGAAATGATTCAAGAATTGTAAAACAATCTGGAATAAAATAGACTCCGAAAAGCGTTTGCCTATTCAACTAAGGGGGGGCGGGGGAAGTGTACATTGTCCTCAGTAGACTGGACTAGGGCAAAAGCAGCTTAGGGATTTGCTGAACTGGTTGGTTCTGTTGATTCATAATTTGGATTCTTTCAATCGGTAAGCCGGTCCGACGAATTTGATGCCATCCACAAGTGTGCGAAGTTGTTACAATGTCGAAAGTGCAATCGATGTGTAGATGGGAACCAAGTCCAACCGTTTGAGCATAGGTTATGTTCATACAACGGTTTGGATTCCGTCGCGGTGAACGATTATTCCCACCGTTTTGTGTATCTTAGCTTAATTCGTCAACACTCCACTTTGGAATAATATTAGATAGGGATCAATCATCCTAGATGGACAGATCAACGGTACTTATAAAAATCATTTCAGTATCTCTTTAGCTGAATCGAAGGAGTCTCACGTGTAAGTATACATGGACACGAATGACTGTCACACGTGGCAACACAGATTGGTACTGCCACTAGTATTACAGCCGTTACTACCACTACTACTACTACTACTACTATTACTACTACTGCTACTAGTAATAATGATACTCCTACCGTTACTACTGCTACCATGACTACCACTGCTACTACTACTACCACTACTACCACTACTACTGCTATCACTACTACTACTACTGCTGCTACTATTACTACTACTGCTAATTACCATTACTAATTCTACTAATAGTACTACTACTCCTATCGCTACGAATGTTACTACCATTAACACTACTACTATTACTACTACTACCAGTGGGTTCGGGGTAAACAAACCAGTTCATCTTGTGCTACACATTCCAGTGCTGCTCATTGATGGTTTGTTTGGATCCACCCATTTCTTGTTACCTGATTTCGCTGAGCCTTGGGACTATGAGTGCGAGACGTCGGAGTGTGATGCATGTGCATTCATCCAATATTTTGCCTAACTCCGGAATAGTTCACTACTTTAGGGCTTATATCTCATAATATGGTTCTCATACGTGCAAATGACGTCAAACGAATATGAAAACGTCATTTTTTAATCATATGATATTTACTTCCTCCCTTACAATTGAATTTGACAAAAAATGACAACTGAAGGCTGCCAAAGAAGAGGGGGAAGCTGTCTGGTGATTTGGTGAATTCCCGTACGCGAACAACTCGTTTGTCGTCAAACAGGGCAGTGACTTGTTGGTAATCAGACAAAACACATCGAATTGTTTACCAAGAACAGGGTGATTCGGTATCACGTGATTTTAAGGAGTTCAATAACACCAAACAATGTCCGTTGTTACCAGTTAGTTATTCTAAAGAAATACTTTGTATAAAGTTCTTTACAATGAAAATCTACTCATTGATAATTCCATTTTTATCATTATATTCGTAACCTGACAGAACAAGCGCTACTAAACAATTGTTAATATACAATATTCGTTGAGTTTTTATGCTTAGATCTTATTTTATTGTCGGGTTCTAAACGCTTCCTGGACCGAGTTTGGGGGGATACAAATTGGATGTTATTTCACCTATCCGATTGTAAGTGAGCGTTAGTCTACTGTTCTAATACCCTTAATCGAACAAACATTTCGGACCTAAAGTGTCTATCAGTTGTAAAAATCATAGTAACCGGCATGTTTTTCTTCCAGTCACTGTAAACACGAAAAATGAACCTTTGATCTTTTCGTTTGTTATTGATTGGTGTAAATTAGACGTTCATGTAAAACATTGGACAAGAGTAGAATCGGTCTCCCTTTCCCTCCACCCCAATCTCTTGCTCCCCTCCCACCCCACTCGCTCACCCCCACCCCATTGGAGACCAGCAATGAGTTCATTCCCTAACGGATGGTATGTTGTGGAGAACAAATTATTCCCGGGAATTCATTTCAACAACAATCTGATAGTTAGTAGGCTATTCTAATCACTTGCCAATAGACCTGACGACCACAGAGTAAACAGTCGGTTCATCAAAGGCTCGTGTACCTTCGAACGAAATGTGGTCATGTTAGCGGAATTGCTTTGGAACAAGATATGTCATTGTGGTACCGTCCTAACATTTTTTTTCTGTTCTATTGCCTGCTTGACAAAAGCAAATACATAGAATGCGTGAGAAAGCAAGATCGTTTCTTTCTCAACCATACTGAGTTCTGCTTTCGTTTGACCAATATTAAACCTACAGAAGTTGAGTTTAAAACTCACAGGCCAGGAGGAAAGAATGACGTTTTATGCTATCAAAGTAGACAATGAAATGGTGAGTAATCGTGACTAAGTTTGTTCTTACGTCAAAGATCACGTGAATTCTTTTTATCTACTGCACCTATATTCCATACTTACAAATGATGCCGACCTTTAATAACTATATGTTCGACTTAGAATAGAAGATAATTTCACCCCGTCCATCTTCGTAGTACATTTGACATGGGAATGACAAGAACTCACTCACCCAGGTATACAAACAACAACTAAAGCGAACAGTAACAATGTGCCCATGATGGCAGCCAATCCGATTGACAAGACCAACCCGGTTGTGATAATTTTCTCTTCTTGTTGGTCATTCATTCCCGTCCAACCGGAACGATGTTCCACGTGAACAGTTTGATCCTCGTGGTCAAAGTTGTCTACGATTGGTATATCGGTTGTGCTCGGATTCGAAGCTCCGATCGCGGACGTTTCATTACCACCGAGAGAGTGATCCGTTTGTTGGTTTGTATTCGAGTCTGTGAAGTTGTTAGATTCGCGAACGAGAAAGACACAGAAAGAGAGCACGTGTCACAGCCTATATAGTTGATATTTGTGTTCTATTGTTCATGTAAAACAAGTGACCATGCCATCATCTTCATTCCCAATTGTTTTGTGTGTGTGTGTGTGTGTGTGTGTGTGTTCATGTGTGTGCGTAAACATCGGCGGAATAGAAATAAAGAGGCATATCTGGACAAAAATGTCCCCACTTTTTGTTTAATGTACATTAAAAACTCGTTATTCATGAAACAGATTCCCAAGTGATTTTGAAATTAGCGAAAATTAATTGTAAAACAAACATGACTTACTATTCCACCTGATGTTACGTGAAATGTTTGAAACTGAACTACAGTCCATACATTGATTTATTATGAATAGAATTAGTGGCAAACAAATTTATTGAATATTCGTTTAATGAATATTTCTTGAAGAAGACAGTTTAGATAATAAGCCTTTTCCAAGGATTCATATTCATGCTCGTAACAGTGGGAGAAATGACCAAGAAATGATGCATCGAGTGGAAGAAAGGAATGAGGGTAAGTTCTAAATTTCCTCCATACTATTATTCCATTTTTTATCTCCAGACTGGATTTGGAAAGATAATCACATTAGGTCAGTTAACTAATTGCCTGTTTGAAATTTGAATGGTGGTCAGCAGGATGGGATAAAATTATTCTAACCATGACTTGTTTTCCGAGCCCATCAGGTGCGAGGGGATCAGGGGAGTGGAGGACCGGGAAAGCAGCAGAAGTGAAGCCGAGACTTTTTTGCACTATTTAAAATTGTCGTCGCATTGATCTGCTTACGGACCTTGGATCTCGCACGTGCAGCGCAAAGCTTAGTCACCCCCACCTCCCTATCTAGTAGGTTGTCTTGGACAGGTGCAAAACAGGTGTGCTGTTAACCGAAATAGCTGCTGCAGTGTTTAACCCTTATGAGTGGTGTTCACAGACTGGCCACAGAAAGCGTCTGTTTGTGCCCCACACTGTCCATTTCATCTTGGGATCAGAAACAGTCACATTGGTCCTACCAATCAGCCGTTTGGTTTACTTCATCCTACAGCTTTACCATATATGGTAATGTGTTGGCATGAATAGGAATAATTGAAAACTGATCTTACTTTTTTGCTATTTGTTCGGGTTAATTTGATTGCTGAGATTTCCTAATCGCTATTCGCATCATCCGTGAACACTGCAACCTCTATTGTGCAAATATACAGTAGAAAGGGACGTTGACTATTACGATTGGTCTGGATACGCCGTTGACCATGTGAGATACTTAGAACTTGTACATTAAAGTCACCTGCTACCACTACAATGTCAGAGCCTTTGCTCTTCCGAACGAGGGTGACGAGGTCATCGTAAAATTCGTCTTTCGCCATGTCACTGCTGCAGTCTGTTGGAGCGTATGCCGAGATAACAAATAAAATACGCTTAACA
>LUCM01002645.1:338623-375124 GCA_008360955.1 Fasciolopsis buskii | reverse complement strand
GAATACACCAATCTCCGTGGGCAGGGTCGGGAATATTAACCCGATTCCCTTTCGCTACAGGGGGCTACCGTGCAACAGTACAATGGCAGCAATCCTGACAATGTCAGGCACCCCGTCTCTGTACCGATTTACCGGATCACTTAGGACCGCCTGACCCATGGCCAACTGCTGTTCCCATGGAACCCTTCTCCACCTCGGCCTTCAAGGTTCTCACTTGAATATTTGCTACTACCACCAAGATCTGCACCCGTGGCGGCTCCACTCAGGCTCACGCCCGAAGCTTCCCGCTCACCACGGCGACCCTCCTACTCGTCACAACAATTCCGCGCCTGAGTCATGCGGCTTGCCCTCACACCACATATTACCGACTCAGCTTGCAATATATATATATATATATATAGAAGCAGGAAGTGGCATCTGGATGCACACTTCTGAGGCTACAGATTCGATTCTGGTGAGAAATATATATATATATAAGTCATGTACGTGTTGCTAAAAGTCGTCAGCCAACGGGGCGTCCTTCATCCCTCAAAACTCTAGCAATTTGTTCCCCAACGACGGGTGTCAATCCTAGTTAAGTGGGGGTTTACATTCACAGATTGCCGGTGATTATTGAATCATTTGAGGCAAAGCATTCGGAAAGCTATTGTTCCTTTGTTGGTAAAAGTTGCCGATTGGCACACACAATTACTTGGTCGAAATGGAAACAAAGCGTAAAAGGTGATAACAAACGAAAAAAAAATTATGGTGTCAACATTTGTTAGAAAATCTTATTTTTTCAAATCTGACGGCTAGATGAAACTTTGCGTGATCTACCGAGTACCGATACACCCTCGTTGGCCTGGAAACATGTTCGGGTTTGGAAACATTTTGCCATTTTTCTGAAGCGTGAATGTTTCGCTAATTTGTATTATTCTTCTGTACGATTGAATAATTTGTAATGCTTTGTTAGGTACGTTTTCTGACAAATTTATTGATCGGCAGCAAGCTAACTTAGACGGAAAGGTCTGAAACTGATTGACACGTGCTCAGCAACAGTATTTAGATTGCAGTTTTCTTATGATTTATTCTTTCTCAGCTAAGATTTGCGTTAGGTGTGAAACAATGAAACTACACAAAGCACCATAAAAGTAAGAGAGGTTCGGTAGAAAATTAGTAAATAAGTGACTAGACACAAACGAACGAAATCGAGATCACTAGGGATCAGATGTTTTAGGATGGAAACGGTCGGTAGGAGAATTTTCCGCGGGAAATGTTTGCATACACGGACGGAAAAATATTAATATAAAATAGTAAGAATGATGCTTATTCCTCTGTGGAATGTTAATCACTGATGCTAACCTCGTTGTTCAAATACACTCAAAATCTCTGTAACCATGGCAATAATGTCAATCCCAGGTTTGTTCTATCCTTTGGTAGACGACTAGTGCAGATTATTCGTATAAAATGTTTTCATGCGCTTCTTTTCGTCAGTGATTGTTGTGCTATTTTATTGCACCTAGGAATTAAACACCAACCGGTATAGACATTTGAATACGAAAAACGAAAGGAAGTGCTTCCATTTACCGCTGTTAGCATGATTTTATGAATTAGAATATTCGCGTGGAAGAACACAAAACGAGATAGTCTACAAATGCATGAATCTTTGTTAACAAGCTTGTAATGTATTGATATAAGTTCGACTAATTTTTCACTTCGATCGATTTCTACGCCCCATACGAAAGTGGACTTGGACAAAATTATTACCGTCTTGAAATTAGCGACGAATCCAAGTGTGAAAAGATGATGTCAACGAGATTCCGTGTTTGAATGCAACCCAAATTCTAATATAATGTTGTGAAACAAACTATGTACTCGTCTAGTGTAAATGACTTGAATGAGTCCAACTCCTGGTTCGATAGAAAAATCGATTCCCATTGGTACTGCCAAAATATATGCACTTGGTTGGACTCCTGGGTAACCTTATCTTGTGATGACAAATTTTGTCACGACAACAGGTGTGCATGAGGGATGGTTGTTATTTGTAAAATTTACTTATCAATGGATTACATTCTATCAACAGAATGTATAGGCTACCCAAATGAGCTGATCGGTCTATTGCCTACTAACAAGCCAAATCAGGTGTATTGACTTTGTATTGGAAAATGATCAGATAAATTGATGATATTATCTTTGAGTATGCACGTTTACAAAAATCCTGTTTCCAAACAAACTCGAATTTACAAACCAAACATCACATGTCACTTTCATTGCATATCTCTTTATCCGCTTTTTTCACAGTCTTCGAACAGAGGTGATTTTTAGACCGTGAACGCACGAATCAATTCATTTTGTCCATTCACCGGTCGAAAACAGCGGTGCAACCCCGAGGTTGAGGATTGGATTTTGAGAGAAACATTTGTAGTGATCCGTGACACAGAATACGCGAAAGTATTTGTCAGGCTAGTCAGTTGCCATGTGAATGCTCAAGTGCTCATGTTATATACAATGATTTTTTAGGTCATTTTGTTTCCACAACTAGAAAATCTGTTTTTACAAAAAATCTTATAACTTTCTTTCACATTCTATCTTCCAGTTATATTTCTCTCGATCACTAGTGACCAGTGTTACAACTCAAGACGAAAACGTACACGTGAATTTTGTTATGATGATGATTTGTCAGTTGTCAGCAGTTTGCTATCCCCTATTGCTATTAATTCTTGCAAGCACCACGTCAGACGGACACCGTATCTTGTTTAGTAGACAAGAACAAATCGTCCATGATGGTATTCTATGGTCAACATTCACGATTCGACTAGCCTGTTGACGAATAAGACGTGTCGTTGTTGGTACTCGTTTCTCAACGTTTTCGGTCTCCTTGATTGGCTGACGTAAACGACGCGATTTCGTCGCACTTGTCTCGTCATTTGTCTATGGGTAACGGATATGGTGAAACGATTTTCATTATCCTAACTTCTAGGTTTACAAAATAATATTTAATCCGGGACATGTACCTATCCCGTGTAGAAGACCTGATTTTGTGGGAAGTTATCGATTGAAATTCACGGGAAATGTACCGCGTGGTGCTTTTGAAATCATCGTAAACTGCTGGCTGTTATTGAAGGTGACATCCCAATAAATGTTACTTGTTAATTCTGACTAGTATTTGTTAGTAGTTGGAGATTATGTTCTCACGAAGCAATTCATCCTCTGATGTCAACGCACAACTGAACACTAATATGCCAAAAAACAAGCTCAACAGGTTATGTCTAAAGCCTTCGATGTGCCCGGGCTATCCGTAGGAGTCGGTCGCTTTGAGCCAGCGTCCGGTGACCATGAAATTCGTAACAGTTAGATAGTGTCATCATGTGGAGGTGTTCAGCAAATCTGTGAGAGCTTGTCCGGTGATCGGTCTGCATTTCCGAAACATTTTGACGGTAAAGCTATGGACATCATTTGGAACTTACGAATTTTGGTGTAATAAAGATATGTGATTTTTTTTCTGTTAGCCGGAATCTTAAAATTGTCAGACAGTTATCTGATGATTTGTGGTGAGTTTACATGCCAGTCACCTTGTGCAGTCCGATGCATCTTCACACTGGCCTGCATAGGCAGTCAACCTATGGGAACATAGGTGGCAAGCAATTGAAAAATCAAAACATTCCGCGAATGGATACCATTGTATTAGATTCCATGAGCTGTAAATATAACTCCAAATTATTTCCATTCCATTATGGTCTTCTTGTTGACTTCATTCACGTAGCTTAGGTCGAAGCCAATCCAGAACTTACTGGTAACTTTTATCCACTCGTTACCGTGACCGACCGAATTCCGTATGCTAATTACACGTCCCAATACTAAAGACATTTGGAAAGTCACATCGGTATGATTTGATGGATTTGTTCTCAACTCTCTTTCTTTTTTATCTTGTCGGACAGGAGAAAACTTATTGGAAGCCTCAGAAAAGAAAACTATGCGACAGAACTGATGGTACTTTTCCTCCGTTAGGCAGGATATAGAAACAGTCATTACATCATTCGTTACAGAAGTATCATGGGCGTGTACTAGACATGTCATTGCTTGATATTCGGTTGTTGCAATCGCCTAATATTACCTACACTCGTTTCTCGCATTTCGCGTTTCGATGGCTTTTCACATGAGATATATTGTCAGATACTTTAATCCAATATACGCCTAATGAACGTCTACTCCTCAATGAGCCATTGTGTGAACGATTGGTTAAGACTGGTCTGAATCCTGATTGGTAAACTGAAATAAACAAAATTCAGTCTTCTTTTTGCAGATCAATAAAAACCAATAAGGAAAATTTGAGATCACTTGGGAAAAATTGTGGCCCCTTTTGTCTTGCTTGAATTTATTCGGAATACAAATCGCTAGAGAAATCAACATTTTACCGATGATAATTCGACTAAAGTAGAGCGTGGTCTAGAAATGAATCATTGAACATCTGTGAATAGTTTGCAGGATAGATGTTTTCTTTACATGAGTGACGGCCATCCAGACTAGAAATTTCTGGCCCAGTCTCGAGTTCGCTCTCATCAAAGCTCGACAGTCGTTGTCATATTCGCCGTCGTAATGAGGGTTTGAATCTAGTCGTTCCAACTGGAAAGCTTGAGTCGTACCAATGCCGGATTAGAAACACTAATCACTTAAACACTACTCACCATCATTGCTGAGCAATATACACATGAATATCAAATGCGAATCAATTTGAAAAGGTAATGAAACCCTTTCAGGAGAAGATCTCGTTTGGTGGAAGGTAGTCGATTAGAGTTAACCGGGACATTTCCTTTGTCACCTTTGAAAGCTGTCGGGTAGTGTAGTTTGTCAGTGAGCACGATATTCGCCTAGTTCCTGCTGACTAGCCTGAATGAGAAATGGAGACGAACTGGAGAAGCAAAAACACCTTCCAAATGAGAATTTCGGGTTTGAACCGTGAATACGATAGACAGAATGTACCATTGAGAAATTCAAAGAAGAGTCCAACTTGGGTGATTTGTTTCTCTAATTGCAAGAATGACTGGATGATCTGAGGTTTCCCTTGAAATTTTATGTCTCTTCTTTGATTCCTTTCAGTTTTCGGTTGTCTCCTCTTTCACAGAATGTGACTCTAGCCAGCTACTCTCCTATGCTCTGGCACTATCAGTCAGGGATGTTCTTAGTTCAAACGAATTGGCTTCTGGTCCTCATTGTTTCTTCATTCCTCTCAACTGGTGTCAGTCTCATTGAATGTGAGTAAGCAAGCATGGTCAAAACGAACACGCTTGCTGGTTTTAGTCATATTGTCTTTCGTTTATCGTCTGTACATTTGCCAGTGGATCACTAAACCTGTAAACTGTTTCTCACTACCAAACAGTTTTCAGTACCGTGTTTTCTGCTTATACCAGCGATCAATCTTCCTTGAATACGTTTACCTTTCGTAAATTCTCGAAGTTGCTATAAATTAAAATTATTTTTCGTTCATTCATTTCGGGACTAAGTCGTTTTTCAATGTCGATAAGATCTCGTATATTGACGCGTCCCACTATGAAACCTTGTGCATTTTTCTACGGTTAGTCTGTCGAAAATCAAACAGAATGTATTTGGCTTTGCTATTATCATCAGACGAGGGAATCCCAATAATTTCATCCGAAAAATATTTTATTTTTGTTGCACGTTCACTCACTGATTAGTGTTTCTATCTTACTCCCTGACAGATTGTTGGTCACCACTACGCGCCTTTCCTCGTGCACTTTTGGTTGTAAGAACAGCCCAAAATGTTAGCCGCCTCCAAACGCCTCGACATGGTTGGAAATGGGTATCTCGGACTACTCGATCTGAACGTCTTCATGAAATGATTCCACATGATCGTGCCTTTCAAATCCCATGTGCCGACGAAATCCCCACTATCGGGGACCTGCAGCAGAGGTGTTTACAGCGAAATGTCGGCAATAAAGAGAGATGCCCAAAGCTTTCTTTCTGTAGTCAGTCGAGGATAGATGGCTAAATCCGGATTCTAAATGAATCGCAGGCAGTGAACATAAAATGAGACAACAAACTCATTGAAATTCGTACCGAAAGGATGCACAGAACACCCAAGATGTCTATCATTATTTGAGGGGACAATTAGTGCCCCGTTCCCCTGTACGGTGCATGGTCTTCAAGTTGTCGTACCGCTTTGTAGGTTAAACATTCCAGTCAAAGACTTGGGGTGGAGTATAATAGGTTTGGCTAGTGTGGACCATCCATTGTGATTTGCGAAACCGATTAGGTTTTCTGATTCACTGATAAAACATGCTTTTGCAGTGGACAGAAGCACTGCCGTTTGTGTGGGATCTCTAAGCCATAGTTGTTCCTTTTCCTTTATTATTCATTCTTTCCTTCCTGCCACAAGGTTCCGATGACGCGTGATCTGCGCACGAATTTGTGCACACGTATATATATATATATATATATATATATATAAAGTTAGGAGGCTTAAACTGAGCTATAATGTTTATTGTACCCTTTCGATCCAAACTAGGAATCCTTGTCAAACTTGAATGAGTAATTGAATGAGATTGCTAGTTTCGTTCTTTTTGGTGCATTGTCCGCCTGTTTGTCTCTCTATTCTGCATCATGGGTTTTGTTTACCGACTTCGACATGCTGAGTGAACGAGCTATTCGAGTGGAGGGCTTCGAGAATCAATCACCCTCCCTTATTGATATATATATATATATATATATATCGTCGAAACTCTTGCAACCAACGTCATTTAGGCAACCTCTTCTCCAGTGGACAGCGGTATAGGAAAGTAAATTCTTCAATTCAGGTTACTTTTTACTCAGCAAGAACTGATGAATCTTCTCCACACTGAGCTGCATACTTTGGAGTTCCCTAGGGAACAGATGAGCTAGGAATGTTTCTTGATATCCCCATTTAGTCACCATACATTTAACCCAACCGTGACGCATCACGAGCTCGTTAGGAAGAACAAACATTTTGGAGTCCGTTTTGCTAGGGATCCAGTATCAATGAACGGTAATCGATGGGTCAACCATTATCTATCAGTAATAGTTTGACGTTTCGACGTGTCACCCGGCAACTCCAAAGTGAAATTGCTTTTACTTCATAATTCAAGAAACTTTAGAATTGCCAAGTCGGTATCTACTGATTAGGTAACCTTTGTTTATCACCCCAAAACACGAGGCATATTTTGGAAAGAATCTAAGTTCAGGCCAAGTTATGATTTTATATGAAGCATACTTAACTCGATTTACGTCAGACTGAAAGAAGACCACTCTAGTCCGGATAACATGATTGGCAAATTCTGACAGAGTAAAGCAATGGACTTCTTCGAAAGACATTGTCGTAGTTTTATGGCGAATAATTTCTTCGAATGAAAAGAATATCTCCGTTCCCCCTATCTGGAGTTCATTCGCTTTTGAATCCGTTGGGCTGAGACTCAACACCTCGGAAAGGAAATACGAAAGCGGAATTTCTTTCTAAAATTGTTTATTTTTTCACGAGTGATTTTTCGGTCACCATATGCCATTCAGTCATCATTAAAATTACCGGGTCCTTAGATTGAATTGACTCGAACTTTCTAATATTGCGCAAGATATATTCATATTCCTTATTTTGTTATGTGATTAATTCATATTACATATCTGGTGAAATTCAGTGGCGTTCAAATAATATTCACGTCTGTCTAGACGATAGTGCATGACAGATCGATAATTATGTGCGAATGGATTAGATAATGAGACCACTTTGTGGTCACTTTCGGATGTGATTGATTTCGTCCATGAAAACTGTGCTCTTGGTACAGTTTATTTGTTCAATATAATGCAAATGGTTACATGGAAGCATTGAACGATAAAATTTTCAATCGATCGATGCTTTGAAATCAATTCATTGTCAGCTACGTTGCGCAACCAAAAGATTTTACCGTATTTCATTCTGTGCTTCACGTGTAAGCGAGTAGCACAGCGTGCCTAAACGAGTTTGACAAAAGTTTAGCTTCGGTGTAAATCAGAATGCATCTTAGAAAGAAATTTTCCCGTTCGTGTTCGACCGTGACTATTTGACTCCATTAAACGAAAAATATTGGAGTTAACAAATGATTTTCTTCAGCCTAAAATGCGTGTTTAATTTTGGGTAGAGTACTCGAAAAAATAAGTGTCCTCGTTAGACAAGCAAGTTTGCCATTATTTAGAAAGATTGTCTAGGGTAAATCCAAAATCTCAAGAATGTTTATGATAATTTCATGCGCTACAAGGATTTCATTTTTCATGTTCAGACGCGTTCACCTAGGCAACCAAGGTCACCCATGTTTGACTAACCTAATTACAATCTACAGGCAAGCATAATAAAGGAAACTTGTAAACAAGTTCAAGGTATTTTCTGATGCTTCTTTACATCTAGCGAGTACTGGAGCCCCAGAGAAATGTTGACATGCATCACAATCGACAGCACCTGTGTAAATATATGCATACCTATACATATATTTATATGCATGTATACATACACACATATGCAAATGCACATTTCCACTTAACAAATCAAGGGGAGATGTAAATACCTGAGTCCATCGATAGTTCATTTCATTTTGTAATACCAATAAAGTTTCTTTTAAGTTAGGAATGTGTATGAAAGCTCTTTGTCGAATCGAGACCGGTCGTGTGCTCCTGGGCAAACTTTGTTCACTCATCCAGACACTACTTATAAATTCTTTGTGTGCATATGTATATTCTGGGGCATTCTGCCCTCGTTCCTGGGGTTTGCTTAGCTCAACTGACAAAGAAATACCAACGAGTCACAGTTGTGATTCTTCTGTGGACTCTTCGACGAAAAGCCTCCATGCTCACTCCTGATGCTATGAATTAGATTCTGGTAAGACATACCAATTCCGATTGCACAAGTATGTGGATGTTTGGACAAGAGAGCACCGGGTACGCATAGCTGAAGAGCGGCAATAACCGCGAAACCGGTCGTGTGATTCGGGAGAAATTTTGTTCATTCATCCAGATACTACTTATATATAGTTTGTATATATTGTATATATACGCATGTATCCACTTGACAAATCAGTGGGAGATGTAAATACCTGAATCCATCGGTAGTTCATTTCATTTCGAAATACCAATCAAGTATTTTTTCAAGTTTTTATGACCTGTTTCGCTGCACATGGATCTTCGTATTGAAAATCACTTAACAATCCTACTCATCGATTTGACTTGATTTGGACTGGATTGTTTGAAGTACAACATGTATGATTTGTACTCGTGCGGTAAACATTTGGACAGCAAAACTTGTTCACATTTGCGTTTGCTTAGGTGATCCAGTGAACAAATCTAGTCTGCAAACCGGTAGAGTAAAAACCGACGTTATAGATCCGAATAAGTAGAGAAGAAAATGGAACGATGAGTCTGCGGTTGAAGTTGTCATGTTCTAATGTTTTTCTCACCGATTAGAACTCATTCTTGTTCTATTGGGGATGGGAAATTTCGAAACAACTGTATGTACTGAGTAATATTCTGTTTTGGTTTTTATTAGATCATCTTAGTCGTCGACGGCACAGTCATTTTAGGAAAATTACGTGGTCCGTAAAATTGGGCATTAATTGAGTACCGTGTGAAACATGGACAAGACACATTGGTGATGCTAAATCCATTGAATGAAGAATGTGGCAGCATTGCAAAAGATTGTACGCACTGGTAAAGTTGATGTGAATGATCAAATGTTTCGCCTATCAGAATACTTAGTGACCATGTTGTTTCTGGATGAGAGAATGAGAGAAATGAACGGCGGAGGACAATCTCGATAGGAGTATGTGTGCGACTAGATTGGAAAATGCCCTTCTTCCGCCCCGGCTTAAAGGATGATAGGATTCTTCAGTGAGGCAAACGTTGTGCTGTCCGGTACGGAACTTTTCAGCATACGCAGTGGGAGCCGTACTCACCGTTTCGGTGCACTTCGGTATACGAACAACGAGAAGAATTCCAACACATTTGGGCAACAAACTGACGTTTGATTAATTTGATATCAGATATCATGAGTTCTGAAAGGGAGCCAACCTAAGGCACTCGGTGAAGCTACCGTGTGCGAGTACGAAATCCGTATCGATATCGGATACCCGAATAAAACACTTAGGTGCCTGCAAAAGCGAATATTGGTAAGTATGCATTGACAGTCAAAAGAAAAACGGGGACTTAAGTAAGGTAGTCCGGTCAAATCAATTCCGTTTCGTCGACCATTAATCTTGAACCAAAATTTTCTGGTTTTGCATTCCACCTTTGAAAAATCAGCTGCAAGATAACAATTTCAAGAACCGCAGAGTGGAAGAATGATTTGGAATGCTACAAAGCGATTGATTTCGGCATTGTGCTATATCGGCGATTACTTCCAACCCTCATACACCCCAGACCGGTTGTCTAATTGCACCTACACGGGCCAGTTCATGGGTTAAAGTTTCCGTACTTTTTCGTCCATATCGTCGATTGGCTACCTCGGTTCATTTTCCAACCCCTAACCTGTTTCAGGGGACAGCGTACGGCGAGGGAGATATTTTGTTGACGTGAGCAAAACATGTTCCAACCATCTCAATCGATCTCCATTTAGTTTCTGTTCTAACGAGTGAACCGTAGAACCTAGTACCTAAGTACTGATTTACTCAGAAAATTCTCCTAGCATTATCTTTCGATAATGCTACGAAAGTCCTCGCTCATGTTCTACTCGCAATGGTCATGTTTCGGAGCCACATAGCCGTATCGATCTCACTGTTTGCCTATCCCCCGATTAGTCCGGGGGGGACATTCAATGGACACTGTTTTTGCTCCTCGTGACTTAATACAAAGTCAGGTAAAAATAGGATTGCGTGACATGACAATTTTAAACTACATAAAATTGCGCGTGGTTCACACAGACATGAATTACACTACTGAATTGGGGCGTTTTTTAAAAATTTCTGATGGAAATAGGCTTTACGAATTGAAAAGATATACACAAAAGTTTATAAAAGTCGTTTGAATGCTATTTTCAACCTATAAAAAGTTTCTTTAGATCAGAATAAAATTTCAACCAATCGAAATTTCACTTTACTTCCGTTTTTTGGAGTTTAATCAATGATCGTCTACAAATTCAAAACAGGCGAAAAAAATGTCACAGTGCTCGAACGAATTAAGTCAATCGTTCAAGATCGAAATTCACGTAACTTAAGTTCGCGTTTGAGTGAAAAATAAACATGCGATTTCCCGGTGCAGACTAAACGAATGCGTTCGCGGCAAGCGACAAAGGCAGGTCTGCAAGCCGAGATAAAAGCACCAACTACACGCACACACATACATGCACACGTACATACACACACACAAATAAACTTTGTCAAACCGATTTGCATTTGTGATCAAAATCCACGAAAAGTTTCATTGAAACCAACAACCGTACAGGTATTATCAGACTAAATATTGAACATAATTGGGCATCCATTCGTTCAATGATTCCTTGGAAACAAATAAAGAGAACCTAGTAATTTAATGACATGAAAATCATTTTCAATTGTCTCCTTAAGTGAACTTTGAACTAAATCCTATCGGTCGCTCATAAGCACAATTTGCACGAAATAATTCGACTTACGTGAGTTGAAATGAATTTGAAATGGGCTGCTGTACGGACCGTACGCATAATCTGTTTGTGCACGTATCTAGACGATTCAATGCAAAAAATACATTTGGGTTTGTAATGCGTAAAATTCGGTTGGTGAAAAGTTCGAAAAAACGAATTGCTATTGTTTAGATCATACTAGTTGCGTTTATATCCTGCGTCATGGCATATCGGTTCGAATAACTTTTTACTTGCTCAGTTGTCCGGTGGCTCCGGACTGAGGGAAGATTTGCCCATTTTGGATTAGTTTATTTTTTGTCGACCTTATCCATCGTTTTACTTGCAGAATAAGAAAAATACGATCAGTAAATGTTTCAATAGGTAAAATTGTGCCTGAATTGTGCTTTTATTAATTCTTTATTCTATTACAATTGAACATTAGATGAGTGCTCACGATAGCCATTGATCGAGTTTGTCCGCTCAGTGAACGGGATCCGTTGAGTGATGGCGTACGAGAGCATCAGTATGCAATAAACACAGACATGAATAAGTGAATGGACGGGTTCTTTTAGTGAGCAAGCAAATAAATGATATCATTGCTTGTAGTCATCCACACTATACGATTGTACTTGTGAATCGGACAAACAAAGAAACAAGCCTATACGCGGCTTTGTAGACGAACCGACCCTCTATCTTGGACACCCCCCCACGCACAGAAAAGAAGTTGGTGGCATATTTAGTTGATACTGACATTCGACGTAATCGTTCACTTCTGTTTGCTGCTCTGAACATCGCGTGTGTGAACAACTGTCATTGAATTACTAAATCACAAATTCAATAAATCTGTCGCTGATTCAAATTACACACGTACGTTTTACTAGCCACGTGTTGGAAAATGTCACGGCCCGATCATCGGCTGCGTTACTCGTTCCAAATCCAGCTCGACTGATAGCAAAACAAATGCGTTTGTACGTCGGCTGGCCCTATACGTGAACGAACGCTTTTGTTAGGGATTACCGTTGCTTTATTCGTGTGTCAGTGGGATCTGTGGACAGAAGTCTGACAACGCGACTCGAATGGGTGAGATTAAAAAAACCGGCATCCATCTATCGAGATTGTTTTGTGATTCACTTGTCTCAATTACGGTCGCAGAATACACCTAATCAGCTTGCATTGGCGCTGATGTTTCCTGATTTGATTACGAGACTCGTTAGGGCCAGGAAGAATTTGAGCAAATAACCCCGAGGTATACTGCCACAATCGGAACATGGGTTGTAGGCGAGTCCCCATGGAACAACCTTGACAACTGTTTTATTTGTTCCCACGTCAGAGAATCCCGCAAGGATGACCTTGTTCGTGAGAGTGATTTAGAACAGCCCTTTCCCCAATGGTTGCTATCGGACAAAAAGACAAGACAGTTAGTTATCAGCTAAAACTATACGTGGACATATCAGGACCGAATGATGTAAGGAGTGTATTACATCTGCCTACAACGATGTGTTATTAACATTATATCATTCACAGTTATACGTGGATATATTTACACGTTATAATGCTATATTTGGCATGGTCAATTTCTTTTTGATTTACTCGTTTCCTAGCTACCCACTCTTTAGAAAACTCATTCTGCATAAACAAAATCTTACCTGAATCCAGTAGGAATGATCGGTTGATAAATTTTTCAATATGATTTTTGGAACCGGTGTAAAGTACACGGCATTGGGAATGTCAAATAGTCCAGAAATCGGTTGGTCCGAAAGAGATTGTGGGAAGGACAGAGGGGCTAAGTTGGTTTGAACCATGGGGTTCGTGGACGATTTATTCATCTCCATTAGACAAACGTGAAATGTGATCGGTTTGACATGATTACCAGATTCGGCAAATTTGTTTTCCAAGTCTCCGAACAATGCCGATTGGTTCGAAGATGCCGGTGTCAATTGGTACGTTTTCCATTGTAATTCAACCGAATTTGGCGAGATCCAACGTGAACGAATTCGACCGATCAGAATTGTGGGTGCTTTGATTCGGAATCCCGAGGGGAAGAAATGTTGATGTGTATTACGCGGAAATAGAACAGTCTGATTGTTTTACTGTTTGAGAATAAATCAGACCAAATGGGCAGTAAACAGACAACATTTCGGTTCGTTGTTCGCTTGGTTATTTTTTTCGAACAAAGAGTTTTTGAATAGTTTCCCGTATTCTCATTGTGTTGGTGATTTATTCTTATTGGATGATCCAAACAACTTATCGTTCATCCCCCTAACTTGTCGTATTGAAGAAACGATAGTGCACGTGATCACATCCAACAAATGGCTACTGAATGAACCAGGGGACCGGAAGTGGAAAGATTCGAACCTCGTGACCTTCAAACGTCACGCTTTTGATCTGTCGACCACGGCTGGTTTTTCAATCATTGATCTCAGCTGCCACTTCGCTATTGTCCAGTCGACAGTCATAAATTGGGTCCCAGCAATGTCATCATCGTTTGTATCATCGTTCGTTAGCCTCATTTTTATTTATTCACGTCCTTGTTCAGGTAGGAGGCCACGGCTATCAGAAGTCTGCCAAATGGTGTAACCGACCAGCGGTGGGAGAATTCGAACCCCGGACCTTCACATCCAAACGCTACGACCTGGTTCGCCTGACCACAGTCGGTCATGCTACTAATTTTAGCAATGCAAATCACGAGACCAGGCGGACAAATATGTCCCCGGATTGTATTTTAGGATCAAACGTTTTTTATCCTCTTCATCCCCCCTCCTTCTCGTTATCGTCATCATCATCTAATCACTATTAGCTCTAAGCTTGTGGATGGGAGGGGGGAGAAAGAGTTTTAGGGATATTCAAATTAAAAATTTCAGAACTCAATCGATTAGCCAATTTGCCTGTTGTTCACGCAAATGTCGTAATCATTCCACTTAATTTTACAAAATAGATGATTATAGATTGTAAAACAAAGTAAATTATGAATTCCCATAAAGTTGGACACGAAATTGAAATGATTTTGCCCTCAGAAATACTAAACTTTGCTCATTGCAACACTGGAATGAACACAAGTTTTATCTCTATTTGCGGAGTAATTTCACTCAAGAAGTTCACATGTAATGCTGATTTTCTGGTGATATGCCCTAGTGAGTCGGTTCATTTCAGGTGCCACCCATGTTGGAAAATCAACAAAAATCGATAACAATTGGATTTGTTCTTGTTCTTTAAAATAGGTATGCTCAATGAGCCATTGTCCAGGAATCAAACAATTTTGGATTGTCATTAACAATAATGAATCGTTTGCGAATTTGACAGACAAAAAAAGAACTTAGTTTTACTTTTCCGTTCACATGGTATGCAATTTTCAATAAAAGTTTGTATAAGCTAGTCGATAAGCTTTCCGCCTGCATACTGCTTTTAAGGGTAATGAGTGATAAATCGTCAAACGCATTATCCGAGGTGAAGAATAAAATAACTGTGGTCATATCACATTGGTCATTTGAGTCGATCAAATGAACAAAAATGCGGTAGGACAGTGGGTCGAATAGGCCAGCGGACTGATCGATCACTGAGCATCGACCGAGGAAAATCAGTATAGTTGACTGTGGGGTTTGGATCACTGAGTTCGGCATTTAGATTATAAACGTTTCGTCATTAGTCGAGGTGACATCATCAGTGATGATGAGACGTTTACGGTTAAGACGCCAAGCTCAGCAATCCGAACCCCATCGAAAAAGGGACAATTTGAGCTATGATCAATACAAATTCTCAAATGAATTGATAATATGAGTGATTTGTCTTGGTCTAATCAATAAATTTTGGTGTCTGCTCCATTTGGCTTTTTCTCACTCGGATTAATGGTTGCTTGTGGCAGGAGATCGGAGATTGGACTCACCAACGGTCGACGGATCGATATCAACGGAGTCATCTTCTTCCTCGTTTGTGTCTTACAGAACTCCGTGAGTGTAAAAGTCCCGGGTAGACATAAAGACATACCTCGTTACTGTACAATCACGGATATCTTATTCCACGTAATATTGGTCACTTCTACTCATCGTTTTCTGGGACAGACCGGGCAAGTTATCCTCTCTTTATCCAAGTCATCGTACCATCGGTGACATTACAAAACCTAGTCGATATATTAGTTAAGTCCGATAAAGTACGCAAATTTTATCAGCGATTACCATCATTGTTTAGTGGCCGACTATATCATTGTCATTTCGCACGGCAAAGATGATGAGGATCGCATCACGTCTAGAAAATCAGTCTGGATGAGCTCATTATCAAATCCAAATTAGTCTCCCTTTCGAGATTGCGTGAAGATGGACGAAAGCAACGAGTGAAAACGGAGGAAGAGGAAGTGAAATGATGTGTAGCTTTATTCACACGGATACTATTTCTTCCCTTGTCTACATCCATATTATTGATTTTCCATCCGGATGTATGTTTCGTCAGTGGACCGGATACTACCCGGTTTTCGGAGAGGAGAGCTGAATTAGCGGGCCTTAGTTTTATCTTGCCGCGAACTTTCGATCGGAATGTTCACCCAAAAACGCATTTGGCCAATTTGAGAATCTCATAGTCCACTGCAGATCGGTGGCCTTCGGACGAAGCTGCGTGCTTAGTGCACCCATTTCAGCACAGATGTCGGTGAACTTGGTGCCTCTTTGTAGCAAACGATGACCAGAATATCAGTGCAAGAATGTTTTGCTGAATTCGACAAACTGTACCGTTGGGTAAACTTCGCTACCAAATCAGACTGGTGGAGAGTATTCTGCTTTTCGTTTCACTTCATGGGCTTATGATGACAGGTGCAGCTAGTGCTTTCATAGGAGTAGCCTGCTCATTTGGTGATTGGTACACATTTGTCACTTGCAGACTCGTAGCTCATAGGATGAATGACACGTGATGCGTGTTTTTTGATTCAACATGTGAATCGTGCTAGACGGTCGTATGTCGGGTGAAGCGTTTTTCTGCCCACTCAGTAGTTTTGATTAGCTAATCACATTGAGACATCTGTGGATTCGGTGTCGCACCCGATTAGGTATCGGAGGTCGAGTTTACACAATGGCGATTAGATCGTTCCTGCTGTACGGCCCAGAAACTCAGGTGTTGAATGGCAGGCGATGTGCAAATCACCGATACGGTTGTTATATCCCTCTAACATGATCGAATAGTTCTTTCAGTAGTTTGGAACTGATGCGTAAGGTATTCAGTCACCTAGGTCAGTCAGTCAAGCAAGCAAGCAAGCGCTGATCCTGTATGTATAGGCCAAAGTAGATGATGCATTGGGCATTGCATATTGACAAATCGACTACGTCTCCATGCTCTGTTCCTCATCGAAGGTTTCGACAAATGGGCGAATGGTGGTCATTCGATGTGAGGAAAGGCGCATGAAGGTTGACCAGTAGACTGTGTCTAGTTGGTCTAGTCAGTTTGTGGTCCGGAAGATGCCTATGCACGGTGGCAGAAGACCTTAGACAACCTGTTTAAATGCTGCAACTTTTAGACAATTCTTTTGAATAATGATTTCATGGTTATTCACCTGCTAATATTTGATGCTTCGGGGACATAAAACGGAATTGGGGGCCGTTGATGAGGGTTCGAGATCGTACAAGTTGAACTAAACTGAACCTAAAGCTGAAACGAGTTTCCACTCCGATAGGTTTGAGTAGTAAGACCGAAAAAGTTAAAAGTTGAATTCGCAATAAAAAACTGGACAGGAAATCCCCCGAATGAACTTTGTGAACTAAAATTGAAACGCTTATCATCAGTCTAACGGGCAGCTGTGTTCCAACACTGTACTAGTTTGAACACGTTGTATCCCAGTGTGATTCATGCGAGTGGATATCCTGTTCACCAGGTCACTTGTTCCGAATGTGGTCCGAGTGACGAGGTTAGCTGAGTTTCCGAAACTACATGGCCGCCCTGTCACTGTGACATTGTGCACCCAACTTTGAACTCTCATTTACGTAATAAGAGCTCGAAGAACTCATCTGCAGCAATACACTGTTAAGTGCACCATTGCGGCAAATGAAGCATCTCCGGTTTGAGCATGAGCCTCAGCGTTGAAATTTGGATTCATTATACTTGGAGGAGATTGTCTAGTTTACTAAAATAATAAACACAAAATAGAAGACGGAATTCAAGTCTCTCTAGAGAACATGTTTCACTGATCTTTGGGTGTACATGGATATTTTGACATTCGACTTTTCAGAAAGATAGATCAATGAACTCTATTCCCTTTCCCTTGCCAAAGCACGTCCGGTTTCAGAAACACATTTCGGGAATTATTAGTTAGTACATGTTAGTAGTAGGAGATTGAATGTTTTCATGAAATAATTCACCATGAGATATCACCATTCAGTGCAGTGCATATCCACCGCTCCCGAACTACGACGCGAACCCGGGACGAACGATTCTGAGTCGAACGCCTTAGCCATCACGCTACCTGACTTTCATGAATGTTGCGAAGTCGTAACACCATCTGCAAAGAATAACACTTAAAGTAGTCGTTTGGAGGGCGGGGTACGGTCGGTTCTTGTGTGACAAGTTTATCTGACCTATGAAAAGCGAAACGGAACAATCGCAAACGTGTTTTGTGAGGCGATTTGATTGAATCGTGTGCACGTGACTAGTGTAATGATAGTGGGTTTTGATTTGAGCTTATCCGCTACGGTGATCAAAGTTCAACACTTCTGCGGTGACATCGAATCGTATTGAGAAAGTCGATCAATATCACGGGACCGAATTAGTCACCAGAAGAATCGACCAATGAGTGTTGGTCAACAGAAGACCAATGTGAACAATTTGATTCTGATTAGTCAACGAATGCCTGTCTGCTGAACTTGGTTTGTGTACTAGAATTGGTGGGAACGAAAGATGGTCACCCGGGGGATAGAGGGTTGGAATCGATTGAAGGAGGGACTAAGAACTGACGTCGTTACCGGTCGTACATGTTTGTTAAATCAGTTTCCAGTCCAGTGAATGTTTTTTCCCCAAGTTAGAAAGAGGCTTGAATAAATGAGTACTTGAATGGATTACGTCCCAGTTGGCATTTCCAGCAATGACAATTTGACGTGAGTTGGTACGAGGAGCCGGAAATAATATAGGAACGAGAAATCTTTCACGTGCTACACATCCAGAAGTCAAATGCATGAGGCGGATTCGAACGGGCGACTGTGCGCTTGTAAGGCGGTTGCTGTTTCTCCGAACTACCATGGAAAAGGCGTTCAGACAATCTGCATGGCAGGCGGGATGTGCCAGTTTCGATCGCGATTCATGATGTCGACTATTGGAAGGGCAGCACGTAAGTGAATTTCTCATTCCTAAAGATACATTCACAATGAGTTTACGCGTTGCCACCCAGTACACGTTTAGAGAGAAAGTAAAATATGGATAGGACTGTTGGACGGATGAAACCGTAAATTCCTAACTGATGTGGTGTAAACACCCTTCCAAATTGCAACTGTCGTCAGAGGTTGTGTTGCGCAGCAACTGCATCGTTTTTTCCAGACCGTGAGATTTTGGAATTTTATTCCAGCTGCAGTCCTTTCTGTAATTTCAGATTCTGAACATTATGAAATTGGTGTGTTGAGTTTAAAATGACCGGTTGCAAAACCGATCATTTTACGGTCCCCGCTGACCAGGAACATTTCAATGTTCGGACTTGGTAACACATCTGAAATCGATATGGGGATGACAGTCGTGCTTTCACACACACACACACACACACACACACACACAAATGAAAGCATTCGTAACATTGCCAACTAGTGGGTTTTCGGTTATGAATCATCATGCTGATATTTGTTTGCCGTTTTGGAGTAATGTAGGCTCTGTGTAGAGTACATTGGCCCTCGAGGCACTGCTATATTTATCTCATGCAACCGCGCGCCATTCAACAAGCCATATTCGTCTAGCAGTCTCGTTCCCCCCGGCCAAATTGGGCCTAGCTGGAATTCATCCCTGTCGTGCTCAACGGAACAGCAACTACATGGATCAGAACTGAGAATTCTGTCATACAAGGAAATTTTATTTTAGAATCCACGGAGGCTCCGAGTGAATTGCTTTGTTGTGGATCTATCAGGCATTCGACGACCCTTACGTTTGGTCCGAAAATCACAGATGCAATACACCGTCGGAAAAAATATTATTTTGGTGAGACGCACAACAAACAAAGATCCCGATTTGGGTCGTTTGTCTGTTAAAGTGTTCAGTTTGCCCCAGCTATGGGGAAAAAGGAACATTTCCCTAGCTCAGAAAAGATTTCTAAACTGGCACATGATTTCGAAAGTTTTTGTTTGCTCCCAGTCGTGCATCAAACCACGTTGTCTGTTCCGTCTTGCATCAGTGCCGACGTTTCTCCCATTCAGGTTAATGTTGAATACTCTTATTTGAGAATGTCACGGAAGAAATGCTTATATTTTACTCGCACGTCGGTACCTGGTCGAGTCGGCAAAACGTGGCCATTCGAAATTTTATAATCCCGCCAAAAGTGCCTTCGGATACCAGAAAAGATGGCAGAGTGGAAACAGTTTTCGAAGGCTTTTGTCCTAATCCGAGCACAACAAACCCGTTTCGGAAGGAACAGTTCGGGGAGATATGATCTTTAAAACATTTCGCATAACTTGCAGTCTGAAAGAAGCTATCACATTATTCGGTAGGCAGACTGAATAAATCAAAAGATAAACGCACGCTCCTTCGGAAATTGAGAGATTATCCAATCTAGGGGTGGAGTAACAGTCCGTATCATTCTGATATAACCGATTATTAACAATGGAACCAAACGGCTGAAAGAAACTGTTGTCACGATAGGTTTTCCCTGTATCGTGGTCCGCATAGCCCACGAGAAACAAGACACTATAGCCAGTGTGTGTGTGTGTGTGTGTGTGTGTGTGTGTGTGTGTATGTGAATGGAACAAAACACCGTTCAGCGGGACGGCGATTATTGTCTCAGAACCTTGACCCCCCAGTATGGCATAAAGTAACTGATTGTTGACTGGCGGCTAATTCCCTTGTTACGGTTTTCCGTCTCACTTTGACTACGTCGGTGGCTCCCTTCATTGGGTACTTCACGTGAAAAAAGAACAAACGAGAGGACTGTAAATGTTTCGATTTTCAACGTATGTTAGCTGGATTAATGAATGTAGGGCGCGTAGTTCGCTGACATAATTCATTGGATGTAATTACGTGAGATTGAAGTTTTCTGTCCCTGACTGGTTATTCATTCGACACAATTTTTTGCGCACAAACTTCAGGTCATCTGACCAAACGTACACTCAGGAATTACCGGACTCGAGTTTGGCTCGCATTAGAGTTTCACGGCGTGAGAAACCCCGAGCCCGTTTTCGTCGTTTTTTCTTTCTGCATAAATCTCTTTGATGAAAATCACAAAGAGATGGAATCGTCGAACGGTTAGGAATGGTGCCGAGAAATGCGTAATTCAAAAAAAATAATCTAAAGTCCTATTGGTTCTTTATTAACCTATTTGCTTGTTTGTAGCCGATATTGTAATGCTTAATGGAAGAGGAAAATTTCCACAGACCCAGCAAATCGATGACAAAAGATGAGGTTAGGTATGAGGTGGCCAGTTTGTCAATTTTAGTCTTTCTTTTCTGAGGCGACAACACCGAGTAGTTTGTCTTTTGCTAGTGTTCATGTTTGACGGTAGAATTGTGTGTCATTGTTCCCAGCTCACGTCGAGCCAGAAGATTTACACTGTCCCGCAGTGCAAATAACAAACCCAGTGAGATTGACTCGAGTTCGTAGAATACATTAACCGAATGATGAGAACACGACGAATGGGGATGGGACACATTGGTGGTTCATAGTCAACAATTTGTCGATCCACAATTTGTCATGTGTTATTCTGACGAGATGGGTCAGATTTTGTGCGTGACACGGCCGTTCCACTCGGTGTCAGGTTGGTTCATTTTGCATGGGAACTTAACCGGTACAGTGCAGTTGTTGTGGCGTCCTATTGTCGACAAGACCATACATTTTTTATTCGACCAAGCATGTGCAAAACATTTTAAAGTTTTCGTCTGACAATTTTGTCGTAAGATTACGATGATACATTAACAATTGCTCGGTAGACTGAGGACCACTATCATTTGAAATTCCACTGCTTGTCAGTTAGCCACGATAATGAAATATTAGAATGTACACAATAGACATTAGTTGGTTGGCCATATTCTGTAATAAAGACCACTTATTACGTGATAAGAAATCGTCTCAACATTTTCCGAATTCGTTGAGACCACTTCGATTGCCTCCGTGAAACCAGTAACCCGAGTTATTTACCATCGGGAATCACATGACACGCGGGGATGTCAACGAATTGTATGATTCATTGAGCAATACGCCTTATCGGGGACCATATTTTGCCATGCTCGAAATCGCACGATCGCGAGAAACACGGCAGCCTAGTTTTTCGCAACATATAATCAAACTCTACGCAGCCGAACGCAGAATGGAACAGGAAATAAATTGATATGAGCGAAACACTGAAATTCCATGCGTTTTCGGTCTCATCCAAAACGAGTTCAGGCCGAAAATTGTGTCTAGTTTAAAAAAAATGTAAATGTGTCAAGAAATCAGTGTCTATTTTGGTCATTCTGTTCTCGATTTTGACGTACCAGTGATAGATAAATGAGGTTTTATGTTCGATATTTACACAGAAATGCGTGGAACGTACACCTTATTCGAGCCTCGGTAACGTTCTTCTCATCTGTTCCGTTTACGTATGAATGTCCCGCCGGGGGAGTGAGGAGGGTTCGCATAGTTGTGATTCGTTGCTTCCATATAGCCAGGAAGCATTTTTATCCAGCAGCAATTTAATCAATGAATATATATATATATATATCAATTTTTAATTAGATTAGTACCGCAATTCATGAAATAAATCACAAGGGGATAAAATTTGAGTTTCTAGCTACTAGTCCGGGATACAGCTTGATCCATTGCGGGATAAGATAAAATGCCGCGATCGATCTACCTTCACTTGCACTAGTTTCGAATAGTTTGTACCAAGGGTCGGAAATTATTTTTAGTCATTTTGACAAAACAACCAATTCCATTTTTCCTGATAGCACGCAAGCAGTTTTTTGTGAAGTAGGTTTGTTGAAGAATCAGTTGTCAGACTGTGATCTAGAGTTTAACATAAAACAACACGGGTAGTAATCCGTATTTGGCCTCTTTTCTTTTCTACCAATTTTGTGAAATGGACCAATTTTTTGGAACCCAGTAAAGTGCAAAAATGCAACATTTGATTTGTCAGGTTTTCCAGTTATTTAATCGGTTTCCCTGGCGGTTTAGTGGTCCTAGTCTATCCTGGAATGCGCATACGTTACATACCTGTCTCAGTCTCAAATGCGCAAATCACATGCCCACGATCGAGCTTAGTCACGTGAACTGATAACAACTGTGAGACCCCCAGCAATGGCTGAGTTCAGCCGATGGAGGTCAGCTTTTTATCGATCCATAACGTGGCCGATGACGCATAGCTATGCGCAGCTGAAAGACGAGTAAATCAATAAATACTGTTAAAGTTGGACGACTACGATTCGTTAATAATATTCGACAAATTTCCCTACTTCATTTGAACTGAACCCTATGATCTGTGTGATCTGGACAATCAAAGGAATTTAAGCAAACGACGTAAGGAGTGTATCGAAAAATCGATGCGCCATGTATTGGTTTTTATTGTGAATTATATAATGTTAATAACACAGCGTTGTTGGTAGATTGCCTCGGTAGTCGAAACGTTGGCGCATTACATCTACCAACAACGCTGTGTTATTAACATTATATAATTCACAATAAGAATTTAAGGCAACTTAATTTTCGTAAGGATCCCATGAAGGAAGTGTGCCATTTTCCCTGTATCCATGCTGTTTATCCGACCCAGGAGAACAACAGGACAAGGACTGGCACTCCGATTATTGTCCCATCAAACCTGACACATCCAATTTCACAACAATAAATGGGAAAGAATAAAATGTAGATCAATTTCATCACCAAGCTCCAAAGTTCCCCAGTATCAATGATATAAATGAATCTAACCATTGAGAATTTTCTTCACTGGAAAATGGAGCAACAAAAATAGTGTTAATTTGTGTGAATGTTCTACGTGAAACCAAAAGACTGGAAATAACACTGTGCCCCCTGGAAACGAAGAAGACGGTCGATTTATCATATTTTACCGATGGATCTAGGACACTTCGTTTCTGACTCCTATATCAGCTGCCTTGCGGGTAAAATTTTTGAGAGAATTCCAGTGCCATCTTGGAAATAGATAGAAAACAAAATGATATGTAAATGAACTAATCAGATAATAGTCAGACGATCAACAGCACGACTGTTTTGCCTTTACAGTCACGATCACGAAACGAAATATTCTCACTACCGATCATCCCTTAATTAGACACTTCCCTCCTCTAATTCTTAGATTCGTGCGACTGGTTTTACTGAGAATAGAAATAGAAGCAAAGAATGACAGAGTGAAAAGAAAAATTTGTAAGTTTACAAGAGTTCTATTGTTTCAATACGATTCTCCACTTCCACCGCTAGGTATCGAATGAAAGATGTTGGGAAGATTACTGACACTTTCCAGTAACATTATTGGTTGATTCCGTTAGGTGCCACTCATCAGATGGTCATCAAAGATGGTAAGACTCATTGGAAAGCTATGCGGCATTTATGTGATTGTTACCCTCGAGTATTCATACGACCCAGTAGGAAAGTGTGAACTAGAATGGCACATTGGAATCTGGTTTGATGTCTCATGTCAAACGGCTTACCGGACCGTGTAGTGACAATCACACTTGCAACGTTTGACCACATTGCGTCGGCTAGACTGGAAGCTTCGTTTTGTGCGTACACGTCAAACTGGTAACGTGTGAGTGGTTGCAAGCCAGAAATGAGCACCCTGAGATTAGCAAACGAAAACGAAATGAGAGACAAATACAATTTTAAGAGTGGTTATGATAAACACAAGCACTGGAAAATCGTATATGACGAGAAAAACGAATACGATAGCTATTTCCCACATTTTCAGACAGTTTAAATTTCAAGGACAAACATACCGAGCCGTCGAGAGCGCAGCTTCGAAGGACATGGATATTTCGTAAATCATCTGGACAAATTAAAGTGAAAAAAGCTGAGACATTGTGTGTACAGTTTTAAAGGGAACGCATTTCATTGCCTGACCTTCATAAATCTTTTATCTTTTATCTTTCAATTCCTTTAATAATGAAATAACAATGTACCTTTCTGAAGGTCAGCATTGCCAGACAGACGAAAATCCTCCGACGAATCCCCATGTGATTCTTAAATGGACTTATCATCCATTTAAGTTCCCAACGACTGAAATGAGATTCTAGTGATAAACAATGTTCATTTTCAGGAAGGGGGCCGAGGCTAGCAGAGGGCTGACAAGTGGTCAAGTTGGCTGGCATTGGGAGGATTCGAACCCGCGACCTTCGAGTCCAAACACCACGACCTCATCCGGTTGGTCAACGCCGACGTATTTCTTAGTGCAGTTTAAGAATCTCACAATGTAATGACATTGTGGATTACTGTGCAAGTGTTCGCTGGAGCATCCATGACGCCTTGAAAGTGGGATGTTCGTGGAATACACAGCACGTTTTGAAGTGCATTTTGAATCGTATTATCATCTGTTAAGCTGCCACTGATAAGGTCACATGCTCGTTGACGGTCACGTATTTGTTTCACCGCCGCGTGGTGGTCAACATTCCCGTTTATTTTTACCTATATTCATACTATTTCATTGCATTGTACTTTCGATCAAGCTTTCACGGATGACATCAATGAGCTCAGGTAAAGCGCATCGAGAAATTACAACACCCAAGATACTGAGCTGAATTAAGGACCATAAAAAACGGAGTCCGACTAAATCTCATCAAACTAACAGTACACCAGAAAACAATTGTCTATTGGGTTTCGCAGAACTAAAATATCCTTTCTAGGTAGGCTATGAATTTGACATTACTGGCGCGGGATTTACACTTCGCCTAACAACCACGAGCTTACCCCGAAGTGTTGGATTATCGCGGTAGATCATGTGAACATCACAAAAAAGTTCTAAGATGATCGTAATTGTTGAATAGCATGACTTTGCATGAATGTTTGTAATGTTATCGTTCCTTAAAAACGTCAATCACTTGTTACTTGATGGATATTTGGAGTGAGTAAAATTCACTGGCCAATATAAGTGCTACAGGATTCAGTATTGGTGATCGGGTAACTGTTGAAGGGACGTTCGTAAACCCTAGCAATTAGTATGTCCGAATAACAACTGTTCGTTTCGGGATCACGTTCCATTTCGGGAACGATTGGTATGCTTCGCCGAAGACTCCTAATAAAGACGAATCAGGTGTACAAAATTTCCATGATTATTAAAGGTCATTCATGTGTTCATAAAGCATGACAGTTTGGTTGAAAGTCACGACAACTGTCTCATTGATAAACTGTGACGATTTATTTCGAATTGTAAAATTGATCGACCAGTTTTGAATATTTGCGATTAGTCTTTTTTTCAGATTTCGAGACCGATCAGCCAATGGGCAAAATGGTATTGATTTTCTTGGAAATTGACTAATCGGTTCACGCCATCGATATTGTTTCGTAGGTTTAAACGCGGTGCAAAATGGCAGGATATTAGGAAGTCAGTCATTCTGCAAATTGCAACACTCGTTTGAGAATGCAGTAGTTACCTTCATGAAACCCAAACGATCAGTTACGTGGATATTTGCGTCCCGTTTTAAGTCTCAGAAAATAGTTTTATAGATCCTTGGGGAGGATTCGTAGTGGACTCCCAGTCGGCTCGTTTATCATTGATTGCACATGTTAACCTGTAATTTATTACCCCCACAATCGAATTGAACAATTTGACAATAGGAAACGTGGCGCGAAAATAGCAGCATTATTGTTTAAAACGTAAATATTTGCTGAACCCATTCGTTGAGAAAACTTCCAAGATCAAGTAAAAGTCCGGGACGGTATCAGCAAACGAATTTGCTAACTTGTGGAGTTGGGGGACAAACGCGCGCGCGCACACACACAAGCACACACGCACACACACACAAGTTGGATAAAGTGAGCCCGCATCGAATGACTTCGTGTTAACCGGAATAATTTCACAAATCTTGCCGTTTGGTGGATCATTTTGGTCTTTTGTGCAACTGAACCAACTCGCCTGATGCGTTAATCCTGCGGACTGGACAATATAGGACGGGGAAAAAACCATGAACTAACTCCTCTGTTTTGCGTAATACCAGGATGGACGTATAAAACGTTTGAGTTGAGAACAAGGGAGAAAGAAAATGGCTAGGTAGAAATGCGTTTGACGGATTGATGCCGTACTACTTGTCCTCAGACCAATCAGGGTGCTGAAATCGTTGAGGTACACGAGACTTCACAACGCATCTCCAAGTCGACACTCTTCTGTCAACAGCGAACATCCGTAGCACGATGGGAAACCAAAGCGATCCACTGTTCCGACAGACTTGGACCAATTCAGTGAAAGTTCAGCGCACTGATATCTCCGATTTAGTAATCCAATGTCTGACACAATTTATACAGACTGAAAATAAGCTTGCAATTATTTACGCTTGAAGCAGCCCATTAACGATGCGCGGAACCCCGTGATCAATCGATGAACATTCAAAACGGAAAAATGTTAGACGATATTTGAATTGTCCAAACAATAGGTTGTTTGTTAATCCCTCACTAATAGGTTCGGGTTGAGGTGATGTTTTATTCCTAGCTTATATGTTCCTATTCCGTAGAAAGTGGAACGAATTGAATGTGTGGTCCTTGGGAATTCACTATTTGTCTCCGGTCAAAATGGGAAACTTCATAGATTGGTCGAACTTCCTACATATATTGTTTTAGACAGCGGTTTCTGTGGAATTCTCCACCATCTAATTACAACCCTGAAAGCACATGTCATGATTCTGAACTACCAGTGTCATGGATGATCGGGAAACAGATTAAATTCGTGCAAACAGGATTAGTCAGTCGTATCTAGATCACAGCGTTTTACAGTGAAGTGCACGGCTACCAAACTAGCCATTTCCGGTCAACTTGGCCGATCGGAAACCCTAACATGGCAACAATCCTAATGTCGGCTGATTTTTGCCGAAAGCAAAAGATAAAAAAGGGAAGAGAAGTCGAAGCGGTCAAATTCAAGTTGAATCCGGGACTGGTCAGGTGGATAAGGTCATGGTATTTGGACGTAAAGGTCGCTGGTTCGAATCCTCCCAAAGCCGGTCAACGTATCCACTTGGCAACCCTCTGGTGGCCACGGCCTCGTTCCTGATAAATGATGTATACTTTCTTTTTACTTATAAAGGAAGTCAAATGCTAAGTGTTCCTACCCAGTTCAATGACCATTTGTATTTTCCTAACACCGTCTAGAGTGATTTCCACTAGTGTGGGTAGTGTAATCCTTACAGTCTGATACAGCGCGATCATTAATGGATAGAAAAACAGCTCACTTCAGAATCAAACGTTATTAAGTCTCTGGTAGCACGAGAGTTCGGAGTGGGTCTTTCGAACCCTTAGCGTAATTCCAGTCGGCATCAGAGCATACATAAATCAACAATTGCAACATCATCCAGCAGCGCCAATCCCTCTACCTGGTTCGTATTCAAAACGTGTTTTATTTGAAATATTTATGTTGTGGTGTTTATCATCAAGTCAAGTCACATTAGATCTCATTCCAACATGCGTCATGGAAACCGAATAAGTTTGGCGCTTTTTAGTTGGCGAGTTACGCGGACCGAAAAAATCGCACTGGTGTTATTGTGCATGCAGAAACGCACGGGATCAACTTGGGATGAGAGAAAAACATCAGTAGCTAGTTGATAGGAGATATAGCTATCAAAGGGTATCGGATTTGAACGGAGTTCAAGGTATATCGAAAATTCTATGCAGCATGTGTCAGGTTCAACATGAAGGTTTCCAATATCAGATCACAGAGACGAACACCTGGATCCCTCGAATCACACCACAGGAATAAAGAATTTGTAGGCACGGACACACACACACACACACACACACAAACAAACGATACTGAGGCATCCGTTGGATTCTAACTCCGATTCATTTGATTCTGAATGATATAATGTTAATAACACAGCGCTGTTGGTAGATCTAATGCGCCAACGTTTCGACTACCATGAATAGTCTTTCTCAAGGCAATTTTTACAATTAAATGACCGAGGGAACGTTCACATGCCAACTGATGTTGACTTGTCTGTGTGTGTTTGTGAATGTGTGTACTTTGAACTGTGGGTCGGGTGAGAGAATAGGTGTCCTTCACGTCATGCATCGCCGTGGTGGCGCATTACATCTACCAACAACGCTGTGTTATTAACATTATATCATTCACAATTATAGCCAATACATGGAGCATCGATTTTTCGATACACTCCTTATATCATTCCATTTCATTTGAGTCTAAAACTTGCCCCGAAGAAGGTTACTCAGGATAATCGATACGCCGGCAAAATTATACTCTCAACCGACGATGATAGATTTCGATATTAAAAGCGTTCACATTTGTACCATTGTTTAGTTTATTTAATCTTACCTGGTTCCGTTAAGTCTATCCGACGGAGAATAGGTGACCATATTCGGGGTACAACCTTGACATGCCACGTGAAATTGGATTTCTTTTAGTCCACCGGAGCGAATGGGCTGATCCCAAGAGAGCTCCACGGTTGTTCCGTTGATTCGAGCTGCACGCAAATTTTGCGGAGAACTTGGAGGTCCTGATAAGTAGGATACGGTACCGTGACGAAGAATAAATAAGTCATTGCACAAAAATTAACTATGAGTCCTAATATTATTTATGCCTCAGTGAGAAGCGCTTTTCACACTACAGTCAATCGATAGTATTCTTCGGAAGTATTTCGTGAGTTAACAAAGATCGAAAAATTTTTGACGAGTCACCGTGTAATTTATCACCCATGAGAGATTCTAACAATACAAACTGAATTATGTTGCCACTTTAACTAACTTGTGTATCAATATGCATAGGCTAAACAGGAGCGTAACCCAGGTGAACGTACACCTGATGAGCAGGAGTAACTGCAAGACCGACGGCGAGCATTCGGGACAATTTTGTTCACTCATCCGTATGCGAAACATGTTGGTGGCAACAAAAACAAATAACGATTTTCTTCTCAGTAGTATGTTTTCCCTAACGGATGGATGAGTGAAATTTCACTGAAGACATATCATCCCTATGCGAAACATACTACTGAAAAGAAAAACTAAATGCTCTCCGGTCTTGTATCTCTCTTTGGAAAGGTTAGCCTTACCTGACCGACGAATATCATCTTATGATTTGTACGTCGACTTATCATCCATTCACGAGCCTATCGATTCAAATGAGATTCTAGTACGAAACAGATAACCACTCCAATTAAAATAATTGAAGTTGCTTTTGTTTTTTACCAGTTCCATGCTATTCATCATTATAGATTATGCATAAGGGTTTAAGGTTGAATAAATGATCATGATTCATTTGTCTGTGAACATAAATACGTTGGGATGAGATGAAAATTTTGGCGAGGTAAATGCCAATGTTACCGCGTTATTACACCTGACGGGAGCGGTTCTGATATGGTCCATCAGCTAGCTAGGGAACGGGGGTGTGCTCAGTCGAAGTACCCATGAGAATCCCAAAGCAACAATCGTCATTAATTGATTTCCGATTCTCCTAATAATCACTGATTTCGTTATTTTAGTATGATAAAAAATATTGTTGACAGTGTAGAAATGAAAAATAAACCTTTCGGAACTTGTGCAGTTCAAATTGATTGTCGATTTGAATTCTTCTGAATTTTACCCATCGGATTCCCGATTTTGGCCAAACAATCTGAACTTCAAACCTAGAAAATATTATCCGTACAATAGTTTGGTCGTTCCTGTCCCCACATCAATAGGATATATCAAACAGGCTTGTGGAACTGTGATTCACAGACAAGAACTAGTGTCTTAGTGGCAAGTGTTACTGAAAGGCGTAAATTTCAACCTTGTTTTTCGGCAACAGAAAAAAAGAAGAAAAAATGGAGGCAAATCCATTCGTTTCGCCTGTTTTCCTCGATTTCCACCACGAATAAACCGATTTAACCTGATTAATCTATGAACTGTCTTGCCAAATCAAGAATGTTGTGGCCTATTTGTTAGGAAAAACGGCAACCAGAGTGTAGCCCAATGTGAACGGACAATCAGAGTTAAACAGACAGTGTCCGAGACCCGGTACGCGGGAATCAAACCAAGGTTAGAATCACGAGAAACAATAAGGTGCAGGATGTATAACCAACGGTTCCCAGTGGAAAACGATTTGACATTCTGGTCCAGATAGTCAAACGAATTTTTCGAATTTCCTAGTCCAAGTGTTCTTGGAAATGTTTATTTTTTACCCCGCGTTTGTAGGGAAAATGAGCGCATATGGTTCATTGGCCAATCACTACCCGGGAACCCTTCACCAGTAACCTTGCAACATCCGTTCTCCACAGCATTGAAGAAGTACCAGACTTGAGTTTTACTCGTTTTGGAACCCATCAGTGATACACATTCACCATCCATCTTCCAACTAGAAAGCATCTGTATTGCCAATGCTCCGCCAATCAAAATTACACCTAGTCAAGCTTGTTCGAATTTTGGCCTCGATGAAAGCAAAACTCGAGTATGGTACTTTTCGAGTACAAGGGTGATCATATGACCTGAGTTCACCAATCAATAAGTGCAATGCGAATGGAATCACATACTACTCACGAGCGACTGTGGGATGCAACAATGCAAACCAGAAGCCAAATATTGGGGAAGATAATTCTTTCCTTACTTGCTATCGATTGTGTCTTGGTAATATCGGTTCTGTTAACATGGAACCAACCAAGAAATCGGACTGAATCTAATTATGATGAATGCGTAGGATTGATCTGAGCCGAAGGAGACCTGGGATGAAGGTTGTATGGTTCTGTAGATAAACGGTACGTTTGAGGTAAACGGCAGCTTACGGTTACCCTGAACTCTTCATGAGTGGCATAAAAACTCTTCTGTGGAACACTTCTATTATTAACTAATTCTGCGGCTAAATTGTTTCGTGTATGCGTAGGAGAAATCGAAGTTCTTCCGCTTGTCATGTCTCCGCGGGAATCTCCGACCGGAGATGTTCGGCTAGGCCAGAGGTTGGCTTTTTTCGTCTGCTAATTCGGTCTTGACAGAACTAAGACTTACAGGTTTCCTGTACTAAAAGTAGGACCAAACAAGTGGTTTGTTCGCTATCGCTTCTGTGATTTGAAAAAACAAATAGATTACACCTTAGTTGCTTCCGCGTTGGATCATTTTATCAGAAACACTCGGTGGTGTCTGTCTGGAACTATGCAGCAAGACGCAGATTGCACGGTTCTATCTTGTGACCATTGTCGGCTTTGTGGTTATGGATGGCTAAGATCGCAGCGCGCACGACACAGTTATTTCTTGTGCGCTAAGCGGAGTCACCCGTTCGCGTACGTGGAACAGGAATTGGAAATGGAAACCAACTGAATTGCATTCACAGCAGTATGTTGTAGGCCCAAGCAAGAATATCCGGCTTCCAGAAGCGTGTAACCGCGATTCGTGATCTGCTTTGGTTGTATCCAGTCCAATTTAAACACACACACAAACACATACAAACATGCTCACAGACTACCGTGTCCATTCAAAATGCTAATCCCCTCATAAATGATTGAGTCAAATGGTTCTTCTCTAGAATTGTAAGGTAGGGGGTGAAAATAAGATAAAATCTACAAAGCCAAGTTACAAATATCCTCATGAATGGACGCGAAAATGCTGGATCAAATTAGCCAAATGCGTAGAAGTAGCCTCCATTTCGGGTAACCCCTCCAAAATCTTTTAAGCTCATGTGAGACACCAATGGAAGGCGGATGCGGGGAAGTGAAACTGAATTAGAAACTCCTTCAGTGGCGAACAACAAAGGCTTGGCCACTGGACTGAATACTTCAAAGAACTGTTTAGTTTGTCCTACCTCGGCAACTGCAAATCCTTGTGAGATGTCACACGGTCACGGAACCCAATTTGGACGTAGAAGCGGGCACCATCTATCGAGACGGAAGAAATTATCGTGTCACGACGAACCCGCCCATGAAATCTTTTCAGGCTGGGTGGAGGTCGTCTGAAAATAATCACTTATTCCCTGATGTTTTCATGGGACGAGTCACCTATTTCCGTGAAAGGAACACACACACAAAGACTGTGGAGTAGGTCTAATTTCTACAATTACGAAGGTTTTAACTTTTATAATGTTGCTCTGAATGAGACCGTTCGGTGAGAAAAACGTTTGTGAACAGTAGACCGGGTTTCGTCCAGGTTGAGATTGCGCTGACCAGACTATTAATCTCTGCCGTCTATTTGAAACGGATCACACACACACACACACGCGCGCGCGCACACGCACACAATACTCCGCAATAATAGTTGTTCTCGACTTGAAATGGGTTTTTCGATTCAGCCAGTTATACAGTGCCATTCAGTCCTCTTTATCGGAAAGGTTTGGCAAGGTATTTTGTGAACTGGCTGCGATCGTTCGACTCTTCTGCCGGGGCAGCATTTAAGTATATTGGAAACCATGAAATCAAGTCGAAACAACCAGGGATGCACTACGAGGGTATTTCATTTTTGTATTCTTGTTTCACTTCGCTGTGGTCCAGACAATGGACGATACTTTGGGAAGTGTTCAAGGCGTGGGCCTGGAATTGGAAAGTGGGAAGAAGCTGTGCGACCTAATGTGCTTTTTCGAATCTGCGGAACATGTACGGAGGGCACAAGACAGACTGGGAAAAGCTGTAGCTTCTTTAAAGCATGTGATGTGGATTTTCAACCAATAGAGCGCTATTAAAAGAATGGACTTCCGTGGTTTTCAGAATACTATTTAGCGTGGAAGAACTGACTGCTATCGATCGCTTCGTTTTCCTCGGCAGCTATTTGGAGAGTGATGGCGTAACATGATACGTGGACAACCATGGCTCGAGCAGAGTAGCAATTTTGGAGCCCATTTGACATTTCATCGGAATTGAAGGGTCGTGTGTACTGTGCCATGGTATGCCCGATCTTGTTGAATGGCTGCGAAATGTGGAGTTCGCCTGATGAAGATAATCGTCTTTCCCAGGTTTTTGATCATCAGCGTTTGTGTACTATCTCTAAGTTTGAATGACCGCGTGAGCAATACCAAATTTAGAAATAAAGTACTGGGTATCAGCTCACAGAATACTCTATCACAGTGCATCCAAATCAGTATGCTTTGTTGGTTGGGTCACGTGTTTCTTATGGCAAGCATACATGACCGCACGAGGCCCTTTTTTCCGTTCTTCTCACGAGGAAGCCAAAAGATGACGCGGCAGCGTGGAAGACGAAAGCAAAAGGCTAACCAAAAGAAAGTAGGCGACTAAAGTCTTTGTGATTGGCGGGGTCCGAAGGGTCTTTCAGTCAGCTGGGTGGAAACACTGACAGAAGACCTTGAACAATGGCGATCGTGTTATCACGTTCCATTGAATCAAAATGACTGGGAAAATGTTCGTATGTACAGTTATACTGTAATCCTTGCGTTGACTAGGAAGTGGCTCTTTTCTTGTCCTACCTCTGTGGATGGATTCCTTGCACAGCTTGTTCATTCAATCCTTGTTTTTTTTCCAAGATGCAACTTGGTAAGTAAGAGAGCCAGCACGGGAACATTTTTGCTAGCAATAAACCACGTTTTGTCGGAATTAACAAAGTTTCCAAAATACATCGTGCGTATGAATGAGTTCAATTCACTTTAGCCTCCTTAAAGAGGAAGACGCTTTTTTTACATCTGATCTTCAAATCCTTAACAACTGGGCCGAATGATATGTACGACCAACAACATCAACTGTGATCAGTCCCAATCAACTGGCCCCAACCTAACCTCTGCAAAAACAATCTGATCAGATGCTTACTTTCACCTAAGTGAGACCGAGGTCATCGAGCACAGCGGAGTTCATAGGAATGGACGGGCTTGGACCCGGTCTTAGGAGAGTATTTGCGTTAGTATTATGCCTCGCATCTTTTGTGACTCGTATTAAATCACGATAGCTTTGGTTTTGACCACGTCTGGTTGACATTCAGTTAGAATTTGGTGTTACGACGAGGTCACGATCGGTTTTACGCGAACACACACATGGTTAGTGGAGAAAAAAATGTTTCAGTTACTCTCTTCACTTTTTACATGTCCTTCCTAACTCAGTTAGCTGGAAAATCAGCTGGAACGCGGATCGCAAATGTCTGGATGCCAGAGTTCGTATCCACATTTCGTCCACTTTGTTCCACTCTTACGATGAACTATTTCTTCTGTTTGTGGTAATCAGCTTTCTGAGGCTCCTATTGTTTAACTATCGAGTACTGTTGACCGTCATTGAAGGCAGCAGTTGGACTAAACTGACCGTGTAATTTGGATTAGCCTGGCTTGGCTGGGCAGAATGACGAAGTGGTAACGGACATGCATTTTAGGGCTTAAACGCCAGGGACGATAATGGATACGTATCAGTGATGAGGTCTAACGAGAGCGAAATTCGAGTCTGGTGCTTCCCGAGGGTTTCAGGTTGACCGGATGTCTTGAGGTCTATGCACGGAAAGTAATATCCAAAGGACAATAAGTCATGTGAGTCTTGGCAAACTCAATCAAGCATTCCGCTTTCTCTCTCTCTCTCTCGCATCAATCTTGTCTTTGATCCGGATATTCGAAGTGCCCATACCATGAAAAGAGTGGAGTCAAGTATATTCCTTCAAGGTCACTGCAAATTCCAGTTCACTGTGATTTGTGCTGATGGTGACGTCCACACTGGCTATAATCTAACCGAATTCAATCGATTCCTTGGATTTTAGACAAGTGTCTTGCCTCCGACTCGACTAGCCTTTCCGTATTCGTCAGGAATGAATACCACATCACCATAGTTCGAAACAATCAAACTCATTTTTGCCAAACTAAACGGACCAGGGACTAACAGAAATAAACCTCGTTTTACGATTGTGACCTGTTCCAAATCTGATTCGATGATTGACCATTTGGAATAACAGATTTGGCCAACCTTCATAAGAGATTTTATTCGTTCGGAAATGATTTATCTTTCGCGGTATTACCGGTGTGATGTTCAGCGTGACATGCCGCGGACAAAAAGCAATCGGGAACCGGACCAGGTCTTATCTGCCATTATTCTTCCATGTCTATCTGTTTATCAAAAAGAGCAATTGTATTTTTATTTGAATTGAGACACTAAAATCGGAGTTGTTCGTTTTTCACCTAGGCTATTTGTTTTAACCAATATCAGGTTGACCGTTTGCTGGCAGACTTAAATCGATCATACGGGGGCACGAGTAAGCGCCATTACAAAATAATAGGCTTGTGAATTGTTCCTTTCTCAAGGGATGAATCGATCGGATATTTATTTACCCCTCATACCGATAAGTCCATCCAGACAGAATTGAGTAAAAGTGAAGGATAGGGGGGGGGTAGTGGTGGTGGTAGGCAGCAGAACAGTAAATAGGAACTCGCTGTTTTGTAGACAAATGTATCTTGGAGTGAAATGGTCACAAAGGTATGGAGAACGTGTTCCAAGCGAGACCGTTTTTAAGTTTTGTGTTCATGCTTCCATGGGTTACGTGTGGACAAAATATCGGATTTGATTGTCTCGGACTCGGTCAAAAATTTCGAGCATGTATTTTGAAAAATTGGTCACATGGTGCTACTCTTACTACCCTTACTACTACTACTATTACTACTACTACTACTACTACTACTACTGCCACTACTACTACTACTACTACCATTGCTACTACTACTACCACTACTACTACTACCTCTACTACTACTGCTACTACTACTACTACTACTACTACTACTACTG
>LUCM01002645.1:311440-336312 GCA_008360955.1 Fasciolopsis buskii | reverse complement strand
AGCATGTATTTTGAAAAATTGGTCACATGGTGCTACTCTTACTACCCTTACTACTACTACTATTACTACTACTACTACTACTACTACTACTGCCACTACTACTACTACTACTACCATTGCTACTACTACTACCACTACTACTACTACCTCTACTACTACTGCTACTACTACTACTACTACTACTACTACTACTACTACTACTACTACTACTACCAATACTACTGTTGCTGCTATCGAGATCGGGTAAAGGAAGGCTCAAAAATTGTTATGTTGAACAAACCAGGATGTCACGTGATACATTCAAAATCTTCGTCGTACGTTCATCGACAAAGTGGTTTTTCAGTGTTTTATTGGAAATAATGTGACTTTTATGCTGACGGCCAAATTTGCCTGTTTACGTAAAAGTTCATGGAGGCTGAAATCCTTATTGGTTTTCTGCCCGATTTGATCTATGTGCGTTTCTAGACTTCTCATATCAGCCATATGCACCCCTTCACCCTCTCGTGAAGATTGATTTCTCACGGTAAGCTATATTTTGACTACTCTGCCAATACTACTCAAGAAAATAAAAATGGAAGGAAACTTTCTAGTTTCGTCAAACTAAAGCATAAAATCAGTAAATCATATCATTCAGCTGTCCGCCTCGGTATCACCGAGAAAATGATCAACCACGGGTGGTCAAATCGCAATTCAAAATGTTTCTCTTCATCGGAAAGGTGTTAGTTATCACTATGATGTAATCATTTCCCACTCACGAAGAACACATTCACACTTGTTCATAATGCAATAACTTTTTGTTATACTCTAGAATGAAACGACGACGACGTCCAGTGAACAAGGAAATTTTGTAACTGATGATTAGTCGTAAAATTATTTCAGTCGAAGCGATTAACTTTTGTCTGACCGCCCAGTCTGTCTGCTTCGTGTCATTCATGTTCAAGCATCTTTACCGTGACAACCAAGGTCATGATCCAACAGCTGTTGCCTGTTAGAACACCAAGCGTTGGAAGTGGATAAAGAGGACGGTGAATTTCTTCATATTTGCTCTAATTCACAAAATCAGATGAGAATAATTAAATAACGAGAACAGCTTTGGTCTTATTTAGAACTTTGAGTTAATTAGTTTGCTGATTACATCAAACTGTGCGACTTTACAAGAAGAATTGATTTTGTTGTCATTGCCAATGACTTAATTCGTGCTTCGTGTTACTTTTTACTACTGGAATACACATTCTCGCCGAACACCGGGGTTTTGAATACATTCAGGCATAAGGATAATAGAGAGTGTACTGTAAAATCAATGAGCCTCGGTTTGCTTTTGTTATGAATAGTACGGCATTGGTAACTGTCCAAGATGGATACAGTTTCAATGTGGATAACGTTACGATCCTAGGTGAAGGAACTTAAAGGCACGCAAGGGAGTTTTTAGGATGCCTGGTATTAATCGAACAATTCGATCTCAATAGACACATCGAACTGGATCATGTGTATATTCGGATGAAAGGCAAACTACTCAGCTAACTGAGAGAACTGGAATTCAACTCATGAAGACCCATAATCACAAATCTGAATCATTTTTACGGATCTACCAACGGAACTGAACGACAAAATATTCATACACTCAGAATGTAAACAACGGCACACAACTAAACGGGTCAAACTTCTTAGGTCGAATGCCAGTCTTTTAGGGCAAAGGTTAAACCGAGAGAGATCAAGTGAAAACCAGGCGAAGTTTCCAGGTCAAGGTGGTCGAAGAAGTCTAGGGTCAAAGACAGTGGCAACCCTTATGAATCGAGAAGAATCCCAACAACTGCGCACCTGCACTGACGTTGTCACCTCGACTGGTGAGGAAACGTTTGCGATCTAAACGTCAAGCTCAGCCATAAAACCCTCCTGATAACCAATAACCTGATCTATGACCAATACAAATGTTCACATCCATTGTTGATGAAATATTTAAATCGTAACAGTTTCGATTGAACAGTTTGAAAAATTTATAATCAAATTATTGTACAAGTATGCAAACATAATAACGAATTTGTATGCTCGTGTAAGTTCGTTTATCTCTCATTATTTTGTACTCTTGTTAAATGTCGGACTGGTTAACTGACTGATGTCTTTGTTCATTCCCTCTATTTTAATTTGCCTATCAGTTTTTTTTCCAATAAACATATAAGGCTGATTGTGTGGCCAAATAGTATCCCATTGACAATGTGAATGGTTATGGGAGGATTCGAACACGTGACTGCCACATGTGATCATCGCGATATTGATCGATTTACCAGCTCCGGTCATCCTACGGCCAGCATACGAAGCCTAAGTGTTCTGATCAGCAGACAACCATTGTTTGGGATGCTTGTCCACGAACAACTGTACAGATGTCCAAACTCGTGAATTCACACCTGTCCTGTCTTCGTATTTCAAATCGTGAATAATAAAAGGTCATTTTTGAATGAAAACAATCTCGTGACAGGTTTTTCTCTTCCTATTGATCTCTGTTCCTCATGAATGACAGTAAACGCGTCTTTCAGCAGCGATCTATGCTACAAAAGTTCTGACGTACACACACACACACACACACACACACACGCATGCACTCTCTCTCTCGTCATGTACATGTACATGTACAAAAAGGATTGGTGCTTTTCCGACAACGAGTTGGGAAGCATATACCAACGTGACTGGTGAAACAAATGATTCTTCAGTCAACGGTGCAGAATACGAACATCCGTCACTAAAACCATTGTGGGCATCTCTGACGATCAGAACACTTCTAAAACATGCAAGTGACGCAGTTTTACGAGACCATAACCCCGTGGTAGTTTACATTTGCGAAACTTGATCAATCGACAGAATAAAGTTAGCCAATATGTAAATAAAAGCTATCAACCCACAAAACGTATGCTTGCCCCGGGGATAGGCAATCCGTTCCCATCAGTTCTCACCTAGCCTTGGTTGTTTGCTTCTATCTTGTCGTTCAATGTCGCATTTCACATGTTTTGCATGTCAGATTGACAAAGTTAAAGGATTTTTTTATTGCCGTTTCAGTCAAAAGAATCAGAAGGGCATATTGATTAACATTTAATTTAATCGATCGAAAAGGAATCTTCCAAACGGATATTTTTTCGAATCTATGAGTACTGATGTTTCGACATTCCCTTATTTACGAGCGATTTCAGTTTTAAAGTAGAAACCTGATGAAGTCAATAGGCGATAGCTAGTGGTGTCTGTGCAGTATGAAGTATGTTCTTAATGAATTAGTGTGCTCAAAAAAGGCGACACAGCTTATCAAACGAACGGGGACACTACATTTTGATCCCACATTGGAATGAACGATATATAAATCAAAAATCCATTTCACACCATCAACTGATAACACGATAAAAGTGTCTATCAGTGTCACGTGAAGCATTCATTTCACGTGTTCCAGCCAATAACCGTGCGCCAATATACCCTTGCACTGGCTATTTACTTACAGCACCATAAAATGGAACAGAAAGAACGATAAATAGTGAACGACTGACTTCAAAAAAACAGTAAATTGGACATCGATATAGAAGAAGAAAGATGTCGGATGCTAGAACGACACTAACTGTGGTACTGGACGAAATCACTTAACATTTCCAAGTATCGTTTGGACGGAACTCACGAATCCCAACCTGGCAGTCTAGTTGAATCTACACGAGCCACTGTAAGTGCTATATCATCAACCGATCACCTTCCGGTGCGGTTCAGATTCCAGGTATCGAATAGTATGGTTAGTACCCATAATTTGTCTAACTCAAATTTTGATCAGTTGGCGGTTGACTGATTCCAGCTGAAAACTTAACCCAGAATCAAAACGAAAACAATCGCCAACTAATTCAACAACTAAAACAAAAACGCACGTGATAAAATGAAAACCATAATGACAGAATAACGGGATGATCAGTTTTATGAATAGATCCGTTCTACACCCTCGCTTTCCGGGGCTGTCAATAGGCTCCAAGTTTTTTATGCTTCAATAATTCTTTCCTGCCTGTCACCGCTAGATAAGCCCATGTCGGTTAGGGGAAGAAAGAAAACAAATGATTGCAAAACTGGAACACATCAGACTCTTCTTGAACAGGTCACCTCGTTTCTCAAAAAAATGAAGAAAAAAGTCTTCCCATTGAGTTGAGCAACTGAGGAAAGATTAGTGCAATATTCATTTTCTACAAAACGTTTTAATGGAAAAATCAAACTGGCTTCCTTTTTGATTCATCCCAAGGCGAATTCGTGAAGACGATTAAAACAAGCAAGTGAGATCACGTAAAATTTTCCCAATGGTCAAAATTTTTTTATCGGAGACATACTACTTTAAATGGTGCCATCATAGAGTATGAATGATCGATTTCGCATGGACGATCTATATTAGAACATTTAAAATTGACTACTGAATTTTTAAAACCACCCATCCCTTGGGTGCTATCTCAATTGATATATCATTCTTGTGACGTCCACTCTGTCTCGAAAACCAATACGTATTTGTCTTTATTTGTTTTGATGTGAAATGAGGAGCAAGATGCGATTTGGGATGGGAAATTTACCCGTCTAGCATGCATTCAAAGGTGTCCGACAAGAACCGGGGTCGTGCAGCACTGGATGTCCATACTTGTAATTCACGTTCGGCATCCAAGGCCACAGTAGCTTAGCAACAAGGCATCTTCCCGGTAAGCAGAAGTATGATACTGATGCTAAAATCTTGTTATAAAACACAATGTTAATGCATGTTTCATTTTTGTTCGCTTGACACCTTGGATTGCGAATTCCCCACAAGTGGACCTATTCAATAAGACTGATTGCTATTCCAACCGATCGTATGTGCATCGAAGCTTGCAATATTTACCTGCTTCATCGATGCATGTTCATTCCAGGCGTGGTAGGTGTCAGCACCAATAACGATACAACAACCAAAGACAACAGATAGTCCCCGTTTATGAACAAGGAACCAAAAGTTTGTTATAGGCAAAAGGTTGACTGATTTTGATAAAATGGAAAGGAACATCGAGGGCCAAGGAGGCTTAATTGGATGCTATCGGGTTGGGATCTACGGAATCCATCCCAGGCGAGGATTGGCGGACAGTTGGTGAGATGGCTTATTGCAACAGTCAGTGGAATTCTTGCATTCGGGACCTTCCCCATTCTGTTTAGTTGTTCAACTTATTAATTTGCAATCGACTTTTGGTGATTTCTGGTCCGTTCCCTTCTCGGCTGAATGATGCTATAGGGCAACAGTGAAAATCAGAGCACTTTCGCCCCTATTTATTGATTGGGGCAGCTGAATTGAACCGGATCTCCTCAGTGGATAAAACCAATTGTCAGGGGCATAGGATATTAGCGAAATGTGGATGAGTCTTGCTTGTTATTTCCTCATTAAACAGTTCCAACCAGACTATACCCGACTGGGGTCGCGGAAACAACGTATTCATTCACTGGGCAACGGATTAATCACAGACATTGCCGGATAAATGACCGTAATTGGACAATGCGGTGCGACAGGTGAATTAGAATACCGAGGTTGGGGATCACTGGAGTCCATATTTAAAGTTGCCGAGGATTGGGGAAAGCAGAACAGGCTTGCTTGAAGCGCTAGGCAGACACGTGGGTAGGAAGTCCTCATTTCGATTTAGAAATCATTTTGTGCGCGTGATTAGGACTACCCGCTTTTTACCACATGAAATTTGTGTGAGGATAGTTGAAGCAGCTCGTCTCACAGGAACCGATCATCTAGTCATTGGCTCGTCTAGAATGACTCTACTGCCTTGCCGAACGTGCCGGGTTGAGCAGATTAGAAATGCATCCTCGAATAAACGGGTCTGTTCTGGACTGGGCGACCGAGTAGTACCACGCACACAAACATTAAAATGATTGATTCACGCTCGAAGATCTGTTGGCCTGAGAAGGCCCCCTCCTCGAGTGGGGGAGAGTCAACTGTTATCCCCACATTCAAAAAGGGCTTGCACATTGATTGTGCCAACCAGGGGGTATTAGCTTAGACCCAATAGAATCGAGGCTACTTACGTCCTTCATGGGTTTTAAAGCTCGCGAGGAACGAGCTGGATTTCGTGCTGGTCGTGGATGCGTCGACCAAATCTTCATCCTCCGACGGCTGTTGCAGCGCCGTTCTACTTTCCAAAAGCCAACGATCATCGTGTCCTTAGACTCTGTTGATGAGTTTCCACTATGGGACTGCCTGCTGAGGAATGGAGTACTTGAGTAACATGCGTCAGCCCGGTCCTCAAAGAGTTGTACCACCATACTTTAAATCGCGTTACGGATTATGGCCAGCTTTCGCCACCCTTCGCCGTTTCCCGTGGAATACGGCAAGGCTGCCATGTGTCGTCATTTCTTTTCTGCTTCGTCACAGACCGTGTTCTGCAGAAAGCATTATCTGGACTTTTAGAATGTAGAGTTGAACTCCTCCCATGGAACAGACTTTCTGACTTAGAGTATGCCGATGATATCGCTTTGCTGAGTGTCAAGACACGCGAAATGCAACGCCCTTTGGATTGCTTGGCGACTGAAGTCTCTGGGTACGGTATGTGATTTGCGCCGCCAAAATACTTCTTCGAGACTGACAGGAACCTGTGCCTGAATTCACCTTTGCTGTGATCGGTTAGAGGTAGTCAATATCTCCAAGTACCTCGCGAGCCTGATCACACCTGGCGCTGTTTGGGAGGAGGTCTCATCACGAACTGCGAAAGCCACAGCAGCTTTCGCGAAGCTGCGACTCTTGTGGCACCACCATGACATCCGGGTTTCCCTCAAGCGAAGGGTGTCCAATGCTACAGTTCGTAGTTTTCCGCTTTAAGGTTGCAATTCCTAGCCTATCCGCGGTGAGGATACCCGTTGACTTTCCGTGGTCGATCACCCATGTCCCCGTTACATAGCTTATGTCTCGTGGGAGTATCGAATGAGCAATGACGAGATGCGTGGTCGTGTGTTGGGTGCAGACAGTTGTCCTCTAACTAAGGCAAACCTTCTACGTCACCTTCGATGACTTGGACACGTATTGCGCATGTCTGCACATCGTCTACCTCCTCCTGCTCCTTTTGCACGTGTTCGGCAAGACTGGAAGAAGCAACGTGGTGGTCAGATTAGGCTATGACTTGTGGTGGAGATATGAAGAAGTTAGCTTCGATTTTGTTCTCGGTTGGTGCTCTGCGTCTTCGTGTTTGGGGCTCAAGAGATGAGAATTGTTGTTGGTTGGAGATGGCGAGAGATATGTATCAGAATCGAATTCAGTGGTGTGAATGTTGTGTGGTCGGTTCGTCGCACTCCCCTTCCACTCCGCTCTGGTAAACATAATTCGGAGTCAACAGGAATATCACAGGATGTGAACGGTGAAACAAAAAAGCAGTTTGTCTGTTTGTTTGTTTGTTTTACGTTTAATTATTCATTCCCTCTTGTTTTTCCTCCTTTCTGTGCAGTCCGATTGACAAGTTGTTGTGTTGGCACCGTGCAAATTCTGAAACCGGTGTTATACACAGCCCTTTGGGACACTGACAACGCTGATCCGGAATCATGGTACGTCTTGGATGTCGAGCCGGATGACAGCCAGATGCCATTTCCAAACGAAGTGACTGGTACGATTTGCATCACTGCTCTCTGTTCGCATGACGGACGAATAATCCGATTGACACGATGAAAACTGAGGCCCGAACTATCTGTGACCATACTATCAAGTTTGGTGCCGGTGATTTATGTTCTTGAAGTGACATTACCCAATTCGACCAAGTCACGTGAAGACCGCTAACATTTGCGTACGCACTCGTGTAATGACGAATTCTCAGTCTAACCAATAGACCAGTAAACCGTAAACTACGGAGTAGTAAGTACTGGGACGAACACGAAGGCGATATCATGTAAATAATCATTTTGTGGCGGAAATCAAGGTGATTTCTAAGATTACTTAGTCATGCACTCACTCAGAGAAGATCACGTTAGGGATTGCGATCCGTCCCTATGGCCCGGGGATACCAGAGGTGAACTTCACTTGTAGAACAAGTTAAAACGGGAAAAAATGCTTGCACAGGAGATAGCGCGACAAACACATGCTATCCCATACGGGGTCAAAGTTCAGCGAAGCGTTGAAAACCAATCCTGTTCTCACTAAGCGTTTTCCTGTCCTCTGTTGAATATTTTTCCGACATTCAAGTGCGCTGTTTCGAACTGTAAAATTTACCGAGAGTCTCAAAAAGCACATATTATGTTGGCTCGTGGTGGTCAAATGGATAAGTTCGTGGTGTTTGGACGCGAAAGTCGCGGGTTCGAATCCTTCCAACGCCGATCAACTTCCCCCCTTGGCAGCCTTTCGATGGCCGCGGCCCCCTTCCTGAAACTGATTTGCACTTTAGTTTCATTAATAAAGGAAGTAAAATATAAAAGATGAAGGAAGGTCGACGATTGAGGGCTTGGATAAAACTCCCAGCAATTATGCAGATTTCCTGTCTCACTTCGGTCTAGCTTTTAGTCTCAGACAACGTCAACTGGTGAAAAAAACAATCAGTTCATCTGCTTTCGGCAAGTGGTAAGCACAAACAGCTACATAATTGGCATGAATTTCTTTGGATAGATTTTCTTTGTCTACCAATATGCGCTTGCTCTGACTTCCTCTGATGAATTAATGCTTCACTGTCTTGCGGGTCAGAGTTTTGAGTCAAATGCTGCCGTTAGGGTTTCCAAACAAAGGCCTCTTTCTGAGGTACGGGTGGCCTTGAATTATTGATCGCTCGAAAACCTCCGGCTTCTTTTCGATGTAGGGACCACACTGGATGCCACGATGAATTACGGCTTGACGGATTTACCTGATAGCAGCAATAAGGAAAGGGAGATAAATGGTTTACAAGCATTACTTAAACCCGTGTCCGCTTCACTTGAGTGCTTCGGTTTCCGAGAGTTCAGCCGAATAAGACAACAAGCTGCCCTAACTAGAACTCCTGAGACTTTAAGATCGATGTATGCTATGACTCGAAAACGCGCATACAAGACCCCACTTTCGTGATCAGCCTTCGAAGCTAAGATGCAACCTCGATCTCTCGCTTCACTATTTGCTTGTCCGGTGATCCGGTTTCCAGAAGTCATACTCAGGCTGGCGTTCCGATCGCTTTAGGCGTGCGAGGCGAGCGTGCAATGTCAGAGTGGATCCCAGTCAAAAGCCTTTTGTAATCATTTTGGTTGAATAGTAGGACTGAAGCATCGTGATTTGTTTATTGTATCTGTGTACGCGTCCACTGATTGCAGCTCCCTTGAGGCGAAAAACAAGTTGTACCGGGAGTTATCGCGATTACTCTGAGGTGTTTATCCAACGGACGTGGTCGTTGCTTGTGATTTTAAGGTCCGACTTGACTACTTAGCGGAGACGGGATCGCAAATCGAGGGCCAATTTCCTGTCCCAACCAATCGGACCAAAAATAGAGCTAATCTCATCCAAGTTTGCTGTGACCAGAGGCTGTTCCTGGCCAACACCAATTATCGTTGTAAAAAGCAACGTTGGCTAACCTGGGGCCTTCCTACAGCTTCGCAGCTTTGGATCGAGATTGATCACATTGCCATCGGTCACCGTTGACGTGAATCAGTTGAGGATTGTCGGTCATTCTGGTCCACAGTTGTGGACTCAGATCATGCTTTGGTCCGAGCTCGCTTTTGTTTGTTCCTAGTCCGCGTTCACACCGTCACAAAAGCCATTTGTCCTCCACAGTTGATTCTCGACGATAATCGTCGACTGTAGTTCCAATCGGAACTCACAATGGGATTGTCTTCTCAGCAGAAAAAGCAGGAGCCAAACGAACACCGGGAACAGAAGCTGTTCACCGAGCGGCAACTGCCATGCAGGGTTCCTTGCCGCATAAACCCCAGGACCGATAGATAACCGTAACTTTAGTTGCGCCGTATCTCCGGATCTTTGAATCTTTAGTCAAATACATACAATGGGACCCGTAGATCCCTACGACGACCACTGACCAAGAGTCTGAGAAATGACCTTGAACGGCGGTGGATAGGAAAGTGTGGGGAACTGGAAAAGGTTGCGGGTATCGGAAATAGCTGCAACCCTCACGGACTGTTTAGAAATACTAATCCACGGAAACCAAGAATAGACGAGATGATTAGGGTGTTTGATGGCGCAGTGATTCACTCTCAGGACCGTCTGTTGGTGTGTTGTGCTGAACACTTTAGGGGGCAGTTTAGTTGGCCCGCGGTCAAAGTGGACCTACCATTTGCTGCTACAAGTGAGCCAATCCAGCGTGGATTTCATTCCTACATCTAAGAGTCAGGTGGTCGTGGGTGCAGGATTTCTGATACGCATAAGACAGGTGAACCTAATGGATTGTCGTGGTCCTTTTTCAACGATAGTGACGAAATGTTGGCATCGGAATTAACCTAAGAAGGGCAGTCCAAGGGAGTGACAGAAATCAATGGCCTATCGTCTGAACGATAGAGTACATTTAATTCCGCTCTGCATCGGTCGTCGCTCAGGATAATCAGGACCGCGCTGCCCATTGAATCGAGCGCAAGTGGAGTGGGTAGAGATAAGTATGCTACTGCTCAGAGTTCCCTCTCTTTTATTCAACCTGTCTCCTCTGTCTCCAACCCAATCTGTTTGCCCCTTCTGCCTACCCATTGTATCTCCATTGATAACAGCCCGATACTCGCAACGGTTTATTGTCAAGCCGTGTAGTGGGTGGTTTTCAGTTCGCTAGGTCACATTTTCTCAAGCCTCGTCAGCCTCTGCATCCGGGTTCCTTCAATATGCGCACTTTAATGCAGGCTGGCCAACAGGCGTGTTTGGCTCTGACAGTGGACTCACTTTCGATTGATGTCTGCTGTGTGTGTGAAGCACGAATTTAGGATTTGAGTAATGGAATTCGATTAACTGCGCCAAACGTCTCGTCAAGGTATTTTGTTCGCACTTCAGGAGACGAAGCAGCTCAAGCTGTGAGTCAACGTGATGCAGGAATAGTGTTGAGTGAGAAGGCTGAAGCAGCCCTTTTAGACTGGATCCCAGTCAACAGTCGCTTGTGTGCCATGAGACTGCAGGGATCAGTCGGCGTCCGGAAGGATGATAGAGTACGTATGTTTGATATGAGTTTTGCGCTTTTGAAGTATAAAATGCTGCTACAGGGCTGGTTTGGTTCGAAGCCGAACTTTGCTTTAGCTCGAGAACAGCTGAACGAGGTGGATAGGTTTAATTATTTGGATAAGTGTATCTCACCTGGTGGCTGTATATCAGATGAATTATTTTCACGCATACAGAAAGCCCGATTAGTATTTGCCAATTTGAGGCTTTCGCGGTATCGACCTGACATCGGCTTATCGACAAACGGTCGAGTATACACAACACTAATGCTGCTGGTTTTGTTCTACGCTTCTGAAAACATGGCCACGGAAAGTAGAAGCTATACGAAGACTGTTGGTCTGTGAACACGGTTCCCTTCGTAGTGCTGGTAGAATATGATCGGCGAATTTTTTCAATAATTCAGATGTTAGGCGTAAACTACTGAATACTACTGAATACGTTGGCGCATTACATCTACCAACAACGCTGTGTTATTAATATTATATCATTCACAATAAAAACCAATACATGGCGCATCGATTTTTCGATACACTCCTTACGTCGTTTGGTCCGGATACTAGGAATTCATTCTTCAAAAATGACAACAAATCAGATTAGGTCGAGGGGGTTGGGACGTGTTTTGTTTACTCCCGCAAAAGGATTGCTCAACTCGCTATACGCCATTCTTCGAGGCATGTAATGGGTGAACGATTGTAATAGGTGATCACCTTAGGATATAGGTTAAGGTGTGAAAATTTTAACCACTTTTCTGGTAAATTTAGGCTACGAGATTTACGCAATCGATGTTTGGAGGCATTGGGTGATATTGGCACATCGTCGGAGTCAGTGGCGTTTTTGCATCCGAAAAACGTGTTTCCTCTCTAAAGGTCTTCAATTTACTACTTTTAATTCGCTCTTTCCGTATTCTCCATTCTAGTTTCTATTTGAGCCGGTGATACTATGAAGCAGAAACCACAACCAAATCATGTTGGTTAAAAGTTAACGGTTACCCAAACCGAGCTGAACTGAACCCGTGCGGCAAACAATTTTTTCCGTGATTTTGTTCTCGCTGGTTCGTTGTGGAATCAGCTTTAGCCGATTAGTAGTTCCAGTTTTGCCTTTGTGTGCTGAAGAAAGATATTAGGGCAGACAAATCTGGTGTAGAAAGTTTTAGAATCAATCTAAGAACAACCTTGGAATTTGAACTAGGGCAGGGTCACGTTGCCATAGGTATACACAAGGGGAATATAAACTCGCTCGCACAACTAATCATTTCAGTAGTACTAATGGTAGCAATGATTTTAGCATTAACTGCAACAATTTAATTTATTTTTATTTAGTATGTAACAGACGCACAGCATTTGAAGGAGGAACCCGTGATCATAAAGAGATTAACCAATGGAAGAAGCGATCGTTGGTGAAAAGCCTTCGAAACTGGAACATTCTCATCCAGTTGTCCTGACCTTATGCGCTTGTCGACCGCTAGGGTAGACCGATCCCACGGAATGGCGATAAGGGAATTTTGCCCTGATACCTAAATAGCAGTTTATCCAGGAATCTGCCGTGGTTTAAATACTGGGAATTCCGTTCCATTCATAGAGAAGCTTTCTCCTATATTGGAAGATAATATGGTATCTTGGTCTCCAAATCGTTCTTTAATTATGCGCAGTCGTTACCCCGACGATACCCCTTGCTTCGGAAGAACTACACTCCCAGGAGTTCAGGAATATTTTTCTGTGAATGCGGTTAAGCACACTTTCTGAAGAGTAACTTTGCCTAACCGAGGATAGAAAGATCCCAATAACTGCGTGATCATTGCATGGATTCATTATCCGTCCACATTCCCATCGATTCAGCTGAGATTCCAATACCAACTGAGCAAGGCAAACACATTAGCAGCCGAACTCACATGCAGAAGAAATAACGGGCAGTTTGTGTAATGTTTTTCATAGGCCATTTTCGTGTATTCCTTATTGATTCCCGGGTGGGGAGCCCGGCATACGAGCCATGTTTGACCGCATTTCTTTTTGGTGCACATTACATCGGTGCATTGTTGCCTGTGAATACCAGTTAGGTTCTGTTGTTCGCATTCTAAATTATTTCTACTTAAGAAATCACAGATAACCCTTTCTCGTTGGTATACGTTTTCTGGCCAGATTTGGGACATGTAACTCAACCGTCTAGTGCAATGTGAACACCTTAGCTGGTCGAAAAAATGATGACTGCCGCGATGGGACAGTGTATTTTTCTATTCTCTCATACTTACAGCTCGGTGAAAGCAACGTAGCACGCAATTCTGAAAGGTCGGACTATCGTAAACGAAAGGAGAAATTTCTCTTTGACCCTTTTCTTTAGTTCACTCGAACGAATCTCGTCATTCCTACCGTGAACTGTGACATGTATTACACTTGCTATTCAGTCATTTGCCTGTGTTTGGAACATGCTATATGTTCGTGCAATTGTTTTTCTGTATAAAGAAGTAAGTTCAATATGTGAGAACAATGACAATAACTTTTTTCGTTTATCAAATAATCAATGGTTGTGCAGTCTGGAGTTGACAACAATTTTTTGCAGAATCTACCTAATGGGATAACTGAAGCCATACTGTACGAAAATCGACGAAACATTCAGTCACGTGCATTGTTTCAAAAAAGGGAAATTGTTGTTTGACCAGCAAAACAGCGAACTGAAATTTGAAATCATTTGCTTTTTGTTTGCACTTTAAGAGCATACATGCCGAGGACTTACCGAAGCAGGGATAGCTTGACGAATTGATTCGTGCCAGTCGAAAATAGCCAGGCAAACAGGTGCATCTCAATTGACCCAGATTGGACGCGATCGAATTGAGCGGACACACGTGACATCGGTCATTGCCAGTGTGCGATTTGAATGTGCCGCGTAGACATGCTGCGGGACAACAATAGCCAACATCGATAACAGAGAAGAAAAACGTAGAACAAGATTAACAACTTGAAGAAAGTTTAGGGATGAGAGACATTCGTGTTTTCCCAGTCAGGTCAACATGTTGTGCGTTTAATCAAGTACTAGAATATGGTCGAACAATGTGGATAAACGAATGCAAAGCTATCGCCTATTTTCATAGGGTTCTAGTCGCTGATCTTGACTTCTCGATCGCAAACTGTTGATCGTCAGTCGAGGTGATATCTTCAGTGCACGTGTCACCTGGACTGATGACGAAACATTTGCGACTCAGATCCCTAGTGTAGAGAGAGAGTATTGACTCGGCATAACATCTACCGGGATCAGAGATCAACAAAGCTGCGGCAACGTCGCGGTGATTATGTGAATCGATAAGCAAAGCGAAAACGCCGCATGAGAAAGTCGATGAGTGCCGAGGGACCGAATCATCCGGCAGAATAATCAATCAGTGAGAGTTTCTCATTGAAAACTAGTAGAAGGTATTAGGTTTTGATTTATAAACAAGCTTTTTGTCTGTTCGACTTGTTTTTTTACTAGAGTTGGTGGGAATTTGAGATAGCGGCCTTGAAATAGAATCGAATGAGAATTTGCTACCGAATCATAGCAGACGTCTCTTCACCTTTTCTGCGTTACAAAACATCAAACTAGGTGATCAGATAGGGAAGAAAACTAGTTAAATGAATAACAACCAACAAAATAATCACAAATATAAGATTGATCTGGCTATGGAAAGTGTTTGATCTCGGCAGGATGCTACATTTGTCAGAATTTGTCAAAGAAACATTCAAAAATATTTATAAATCCATTGAGACTGCTTCCTAATATACTGGACTGTCATAAATGACAATACATTAGATCGCATGAGCGAGAAAATTACGAACTTCAGCCCGGATTCGTCACGTCAGAACATTCCTTTGCCCATGATGTAGATGCATAGGCTTAGTGGACAGAACATTTAAGCAGTGAACTAGCCAATTGCCAGTTTTTTGCATATTTCGTTAGCAATCGGGGCATTTTTGTTTAGCGTATTGGCGTTGTTAGACCCGAAATCGGTTCAATGAAACAATTTATCATGTGTGATGATATTTCAAATTATTAATTTGATTCATATATTTGGAATCGTTAGTGTTTTATCCCGACTGTGGCATGGTCTAGCCTCGAACAAGTCACGAGCCGAACTGGCTAGGTTGTGAACTGATCGACTGGTCATATAAAAGTTCGGTTGGCATTAGGACAGGGGTAATGTACCGAGTTTTTTCCCTTGAGTCTCCGTAAACGAGGTTGGGCAATAGATATTGGTAGTTCACGTTGGTCAAGGCAAGCACATGCGCATGAGAGCAATGACCGTGGAAAAGCAACGATAATGTTCGTGGAATGGCAAGTTCAAAAGTGATGGGTATTCTTCCTGAAAAAATGCTCCCGGAACCCCTTTAGTCGCATACCATGACAAGAGATGCATGGCCTTTTACCCTGTGTGACAAATACAGTTCAACTGGAGAAGCACAAATCGAAAGTTCCAGTTATTGATCACATGAGAAATCATACTAATTCACTTCTTTCTGACTTTCTTGAAGTATGAGTATGGAGGAAGAGGAAAGCTCCAGAAGCACTAAGGCCCACTGCGAAAGGGTGCGGTAAACGGCAGTCTTGAAGTTTGGTGTGACTCAGAATCGTGTAAAGTCCGAATAGATTGGGAGTGATACCGAGGATCGAGAGAGCAAGTTGCCGTCCACAATCAGAGTGACCGGCAGATCTGCGATTAGAACCTCTTACCGTTTTGGTGACAGCGCTTAATCCACGTGACCATTACCAACTGAATTTATTGCAAAACAAATGGACTGTAATACTGGTTATCGGGTGTTGTTTGTGCACACCTAGCATGCTATCGTTGCGTTGCAGATTGGTATTTTGATTAACGGTTCCGTGTGATTCCTAGCGAGCAAGCAAAACACTGCAATCTGGACAGGCGTATAGCATTGCGATCCCAGGAAGAACGGATTATTACGCACAAATGACGACCTCGATAAAGACATGTGTGATAAACTGCATACAGATATTTTCGTGTATTTTTTGGAATCACTTCTGATCTTACCATTCTTTCCATGCCGGCCGCATGAAAATTAGGAATGCACCAATATGGAGAGATGGATACGTGAATAAAAACCAGTGAATAATAGACAGATAGATAGAAATAAAGAAATATGGATACGAATACGTCTACGAATAGACACGTGGGGATAGATAAGAATAGAATAGATAAAGGATAGAATAGAACATGGACAATAGATAAATAGATAGAATGGATAGCAGTAGGATAACAGGACATAGATAGATAGCAGTGAAATAACATAGATAAAGATAGTTTATAGATGATCAAGATAGAGTCGATGTGGATACGATAGATAGAAGATAGTATAGATAAGATGTGGATAGTGATAGATAAGAGTGATAAGAGATAAAGATAGCTAGTAGATATGATATGATAGATTAAAGACAGCAGTGGGATAGAATCGAATTGAAAAAAGGTAAATAAACAGATGGAAGCCGACGAGCATGCAGCACCCAGAACTGCTAATCGCTGGGAGATGTTTGTTTGCCGCCAGACTTCTTCTCGCGAACAGTTTTCCTTTCTATACGAATGAATAAGGCGAATCACCTCTACTTCAAATCTGAATCATACGCCAGCGATCAACTACTCAGAGGTATGGACGATAGCAAGACAGAATGGTAGACGAATGATGTCCCCTAATCGCACAACGTAGCATACGAAGGTGGTTTACGAGGAAACGCAACTGTGTTAAGAAATGGTGGAAAGCAAAACTGCCATACAAGTCAAAGCTGCCATCGGAAGATGGGTTAGTAACTGACTGAATACTAAAAGACAGGAAAGAGTTAAGAAACTCCAAAAGCTCACAAAGAATGCTGACGGAGCTGGGGATACGGCACGGGCTAAAAAATTGTCTTCTTGAATGCTCTTGATGGGGGAGGTGAACATTCTTTGAAGGAGAATGCAGAACGATCTGGTCAATGCAGTACCGAGGGAATATCTGGCCGAGCGTGAACATGCGTTTACATCGCTTTGGGTTCCTGAGGAGGCCAGATCTGAGTTGAGACGGCTAGTGGTCCCGGCAGTCCGCCATGCTCTCAGACCCGACAATCCATCTGATGTGGAACGTGCCGGACTAGACACTATCAAGAAGGACGACAATACCATCTTAGTTTCGGATGACAAAGGAAGGGCAAGGGTTGCCAGTGGACAAGGCCGACTATATTCGAAGAGTAAAGCAGCCGTTAAACGATGCAACCACCGAACGCCTACTGAATACGCATCTAGCAGCCTAGCTGGAAACCAAGATCAGGAAATATCTAAAGAAACTGGAGGATATGCAGAGGATAGCCAAGGAGGAACGGTAGAAGATGAGATCTGATTCTTCTAACATCGTACAATTCTACGGACTACCCGAAATTCACAAGGAAGGCATTCCAAAGTGACAAATCGTCTTCTTCCCAGGAGCTTCGAAACTAACTGGACCAAAGAACTCTGGTGACTTTCAAAACCCCTGGTTGGAGAATCAAACCGCTGCACGACTAAAGCCCATCAATTCTTGGACGAAATTAAGGATATCAAGTTTGAAAATGGTGATGTTACACTATCGCTCGACGTCACAACGCTCTTTACTTCAATTGATTTAAAACTGACAAGGAATATATGAGAACTCCAAAAATACTGCCCTGACAATCCATTTGTACTAGGTCAACAATTTGTGAACCGACGGATTGGCATTTATGCATATACATCAAATTCGGCGGGGATATTTATGGACAAGTTAAATAACGCCTATTGGACCACCAATATCCAAATTTCTTCTTGACGCTTTGATGCCAAGCCTTTGAAGACATTGTACGACCCAAGATAAAGGGGTTTGGATCCGATGATGACGTTTTTGTCTTTATCAGGCGCTCCGAAATCGGTAAAGTGCAAACTATGATCAACAACATTTTTGATGAGGTCCAGTTCACCGTGGAGATGGACGTGCATCAAGAAGGAAGTACATTCAATCTGGACACAGTTTACATTGTTGACCGAGCGAATACGAAACATTGAATAGAGGTTTTCAGAAACTTGCCACTCATCGACGAATTCCATCAACAGGCATTTTGAATTCGATCAAAAGTACAATCTGCTGAAGAGCAAGATGTAGATAGATTTCTTGTCCATCTTTTACATTCCTTTATTAATGAAATAACAATATACATCAATTTTCAGGACGGGGACCGCGGCCGCTAGAAAGCTGGCAAGTGTGGAAGTTGGTCAGTGCTAGGAGGATTCGAATCCGCGGTCTTTACGTCCAAACGCCAAGACCTTATCCGCATGGCCAGCGCCGGCCAGAAATGACTGAAGTTTAAGCGAAGCGGACCCGCTTCAGAATCGCAGTATTCGACACCATTCTCAGTCAAAAAAAAGTCTTACACCTACATTGCTGGAATTAGTAAGATTGCCAAAATTAGTAGCGTTGCTAAAATTAGTAACGTTGCTAGTTCAAGGTCAAGGCCATAGGAATCTGGAGGTGTCTTGAGTTTAGTTCAAATTCTAGCCAACATCTCCGAACGGACAAGATTTTACGCTCAATTCGTTTGCCTGGCCTTAGCGAGCATTAAGTCGGTCACTTGTCGACTGGTGAAACTAACGTCACTGAATTTGCGAATCACAAATGCAGATGTTTGGTAACTCGCTGTGAAACTTAAAACCCACTTGATCTTGGTAACATGTTGCTAATTGTAGGGCTAAAATGACCCTTTTAGATGATGATGCACAGGGAATAAGAGAAACGAATAGCTGGGCAGCCTTTTCGACCATATGCCGAGGGGAACAGGGTTGAATTCAAAGCCATTCAGAAGCTTCTGTCGACAGCACAGATGCGCGGATTCACATCTTGTCGTCCGCATTTCCCGTTTACGATCCCTTCTTCTTCTGTTCTACCTCCCACCCCCAAACTCGCCCTATTCGTTCGGTATTTTTATCGAATGCATTAAAACATCAGTGAGCTTCATCAAGCCAACGATAGTGACAGGCAATCCCGGGGCCAGCGATAATTCGGTTGACCTGAATCGGGAATTACTTTCCCGCGAAACACTTTTTAAAAGTAGTGTTTAGATAGGTGCAACATGATCATGTGGTGAAGTTCAGCAAACCGTGAAGAGCCTGCCCGGTAGCGTAATGGCTAAGGCGTTCGACTCAAAATCGTTCATTCCGGGTTCATGTCTCACTTCGGGAGCGGTGGGTGAAACAGCTGTACACTGCTTCTGTGGGTCCTTGATAATGATTTGAGCCATGATATCCTGGTAGATTATTTTATATGAGCATTCGATTTTCTACTACTAACGCAAACTAATGTTTGTTTATCAGTAGAATCTCATGTGAATCGTTAGGAGCTTGAATGGATGATAAGTCCATTTAAGAATCACATGGTGATTCGTCGGAGAATTTTTCATCAATCAAGCAAGGCTAACCTTCAGAAACGAACTACTGAAAATAGTGCTTGTTTAGTACAATTTCCAATAAATCAATTCGCATATCTTACTGTAGTGAGTTGTTGTTTTACCGAGGGAAGCACGATGAATGAAAGTGCCCGTAAGTTGCCAAGACGACGTGTTCGTTGGACCTGCTGAACGGCGGCTGGCATGAATGTATGAGTATGAATTTTGATGAGTAACTCCATATTGTTAATATGCACCAAGTCACAACATTTAAAGAGCGTTTGTAAAAGATGTTTCATCAAAATGAGCACGATATCTTATTACAAACGTGTGACGTTCAATGTGTCCATGGGTATGGAGCAAAAAAACGCAGAACAAGGAGAAATATTTCCCTCGGTCGAAATTTTGATTTCAATCACCCGTCATTCAAAATTTTAAGCCATCATTTTGATGACTGTACGTCGCAGGTAGCGACCGCCCTAGGCTCATCTGGTCGCTTTAACACGGCGGAATTGTATCCACGGGCAACAATAAACAACTTTTGGTGTTCTCCGAAAACGTGCTTAAATATCAGTGACGTCAGTCGACGAGTGTTTGCGTTTGAGTTTAAGCTATGAGAAATTATTTGCAAATATGGAGGGCATTTATTAATTTTATTCAGATGTTAAACATTAATAGGATTAATAATTTAGTTTGAGGAAAATTGCTTACGAACCGAGTGATTTTCAGCAGAATAACTTTACAAGTTAGTAGCATCAGGAGTGTGCATGGAAGCTCTTCGTCGAAGAGTCCACAGAAGAATCACAACTGTGATTCGTTGATAATTCTTTGTCAGTTGGGCTGACCCGACCTTAGGAACGAGGGCAGAACGCCCCAGAATATACGCATGTATGTATATATAGAAATTGTAAATATACATGTATGTGTTTTACGTCCTTCATTGGTGGATCGATACATTGTTTGGAGGAAGGGAGGCGTGGTTAACAGAGGACTGCCTAGTGAGAAATTCGACAACTAATGGGAGAACTGGAACACGTGACCTCCAAGGCCAGATGCCATGACGTTAACCGCCATCAGATTTGAAAATCTCGTGAATATTAGGAGCGATTTTAGTGCATGCGGTTTTTAATTGAAACGAAGCAATCTCTCTGTCGCTGTGTTGCGCGAGGCGATCGGCTATTTGATTCATAGTCAAAACATATTGGAAGCAGTCTGGATACGATGAAAATCGGGTTGCGTTCAACGAAACACTTTCGTCTCAATATATGATTTCGTGAAATAACTCACCAGCTGATGTCAACCCTCAACTGGCCATTAAGAAAACATGGAAACAGTGTACAGATGTTTCATCCTTATTAGGAATCGTCAACAATGCATATCCACCATGTTCGAAATGGGACGCGAACCCAGGATGAACGATTTTGAGACGAACGCCTCAGGCATTACGGAACCGGCCAGGCTCTCAATCATTTGTTGAAACTCACCATATGATGTTGCACCTATCCGTCGATGATATCCATGTTTAGAGGCAGTTGGCTCAAAGCGGTTGACTCCTACTGATTGATGACGTTTTTGCAGATAATCTAAATACGACGAACGCTTTGATGCTTTATTTACAAAATTTATACCCATCAGAATTTGGCAAATCTATTTGAAGGGCGAGAATATTTGAGCGAGGCTTGTTCTTTGGAGCAAACGGCAATTCGTTTCAGACAGTCTTGTCCAAAAAGAAAGGTAAGGGATAATCAATCGATGGTATTTTTCCAGTAGAAATGTACTAGGTTATCGAAAGTCGAATGTAAATAATTCTGAGAAGCAATTTGATCAACAACTTATGAATACTGGCTTCCGATAAACTATTAATAGGCTGTGACGAGAACGAATATTGTTACTGACAGAACAGAGATGAGTGATAGTCGACAAATGTTTGCACTAGATTTCTCGAGATTTACGAAAACAATCGTGCCGACTAATAAACGAAAATTGACAAAACTCACTCCCCTATAGCTACACCAAAAGTAATTAATATCCGCGATGTGTTTGTCACATATTAAGCAAACATTTTTTGCGGACTATCTGAGTGTTTGCGTTGGATTCTCCAATGAACACCTGTTCGAGTACCTTAGTCCTAAGGTTTCGCAGCACATCACGCTGTATAAAACCATAAAAGTTGAGAGTTTAGAAGTCACGTGGTCAGAATAAAGAACCGTGGAAACACCCGAACGATAGATTTTTTGCGGAAGAACGTCTGTGCCTGCCGGTGTATTTTTTTCAGACGAGATGTGAAAAACGACCGCATTTTGAGGCAAACCTCTCAGAAGAAGAATTTCATCCACGCCATGCTATGCACATTGTACAACGGATTATTCCAACGGTTGTTTTACTCATAACACATCAATTGTTGGCTAATAAATTCAATACAAAAAGAAACCATTGACTTTTTTTATCTGATGAATCGCCGTGCGAGTTTCTAAAATCGGTCTGATTCAAAACTTCCTACTATAGCCGGATGGAAATCTAACCTGTTAGGCACCAATAAGGTCGAAACGGGGGTTCTAATTATCAAATAGCTTTCTAATCAATAAATCATTATTGCATGCACCAGTTATTTGGACCCAACAGTTAGTCATAATCTCTACAAGTTTACCCACGTTCCCGAGACGCGATTCCTGTGTTTCCTACAGGTGATCTGTTAGATCGGTGCTTCCAATTAGCTAAACTGTAACGCCTATTCTCACGAGCAACGTATTCGGCCTCGTATGATTTAGAAACTATCCCGTGAAAGTTCATTGTACAATTTATTCTAGCACAAGAAAAAAATCTCACGTCCAAGCAACATAGAATAGCTAATAATAAATCATTATAAATTGCATTCACCTAATTTTGTTCAAAAATAAAAGTGTCTCCAAAGCAAATGTCCTTCCCTTTTGGGTTTATGCAAATGTGAATTGGTTCTGACCAAATTGGAACAAACCGGTTAACGTATCCAAGTCGGCAAACGGTTCAAAAGGTTCCATCTAATGAAACTCGTTCCCTTTCTTCTATCCTCTCTCTCTCTCTCCCTTGCTCTCTGTCGCTGGCGTTCAAATCCCCAGACCGTGACAACAGCATGTTAAACTTTTGTTTAACATTCCCCGGGGTTAGGCACATTGCTAGTCTATGCATATTTCATGACTGTTTCTAACAAATTCAGGTTAGTTGAAAACGAGACCACGAGAGAAGGAGGTAAGACCGGGCATAGTTGTGTACACTTGGCCAGACAAAATTTGGCATTTCAGGCAGAGATTCCCGGTACAATGTAGGTATTTTTTTGGAAAAAAGAACACAAACAATTGGGGATTATACTCTTTAGAAACTAACACGATTGCCCGATCAAACGGAATGACACGAAAGTATTGTGCCTGAAAGTGAACATGGTGTGAGAGAACGTTTGAATTTACTTTGGCAAAATGGATTCACCTGTTCGGATCGAGAATACACATTTCGGGTACATGTGCCGGTCTTGTGGAGTGACTTTGGGCTAGGCGATTTTACTCCCGAGTTCCAGTTTTAGGCTTCTTTGTGAGATGCAGTCATTTCGCCTTAGGGTTGAACTGGACTAGATTAGGTTGATTTATACCCGGTTAAAAGGGGACGTTTTCTGGCAAGCAATAGAGACAAATAACAAACTATTACTATGGACATAGTCTGACATGTTATCTTATACCAGTTTCCAGTTGCGCGGAAGAAATTTCACTCATATTTTTTTCTATTTCCGAGTTTTACATTTTATCTATCCAACTCCGACGAGCTTCCAATGAAATTTTGTTGATTAGAATATATTCTGTTCACTTCCTAGTCTAAATCGAAATTGGCATAGGTGGTTCTTCGTACTTGGAATGTTTCAGTTTTCGTCTACCCATCTGTTCGGTTCACACAAACACAATGAATTTGCTGAGTTGCAGAAAAAAATTGTTTCTTAATGTCAAAATAGAGAAATCAAAAAAGTCTAGTGAATAAGTGAATCTCCCGTTCCTACGGAACATCTGGTTTCTTAGAAACAATTGAAAATTAACTAGAAATGTTCTTTGGATCTTGTTCAACTGTGTCTTGTTTGTTTTTTGCTTTCATTGGAAAGTGTCCGATCAAGCCAATCGCACGACCGAGACCAGGTTAATTACTAGGTGTCATTGGGATAGTGGAAATAATGGATATTCATTTCGGTAATTTCTTTTCGAAATTGGTGTCCACGGTGATTCGGAGTGAGCCACGGACCGGTAGATGGAAGGTTACCGGGTTCGATTCTGGTTCCCGGCATGGACTTTTGAGGGCCTAGTGACTAAATAGATTTCCAATTAGACACAAAACTAATTGGCCAATTGTGACCAGAACTGTCTTGTCACGTCTATTCAGATGCATACTAAATTCAGCAGAGATGCTTACTGCAGACAACAAAATAACCATTGTAATCGGATGGTCCATTGCACTACTGAATGACTTGTCATTCAAAAGAAGGCAATGCCAGCAGACAATACAAACACATCAAAATAAGACCAGCCTGATAGACTGTTCACAATTTTTGAATCAGTCCGATTTCGTAAATGAGAGAACCGAGTAACTCGACATGTCCGCATGTCATCAAAACTGGAACTATTTTGTTCCACCACATATCACGTGACCGATGACCTCGTCTTGAATTACGCTATTGATGGGAGCAATTCTGCATTGGGATGTGTTAAAATAGTCAAAGATTTGGTTGTTTTTCCCGATGTGAACAGCTAAACGTTCACCCGTGAATCGATTGGGTGTACTAATTCATTCAGCTACACAGTTGCTACCCGTGTGACAGTCAAAATGATCAGCTGATCTGTTTATCGGCCGAGTTCGATCGGTTACCGAACACCCGATTAGGGTTATCCTCTCCGAAGAACACTTTATAAAAAACGCTTAAATTTTTGTACGCCGCTTGCTAGTCATTTTGATAGGGACATTCATAAGACCTAGGGATTGTAGTAATTGTTATATTCTTGTTAGTTTTTATCTCTTCAACATGGGGGAAAAACTTGCGGGATCGAAATATCTTTCAATCTACATATTCTTTTGATGGATAGGTAGAGTGGTAGATCAGACTGTCGAGAAATATTCGTGACCGAGAAGTCGTGCATGTCCATCTTCGGCGAGCGTTAAATGGATTTTCTGGTGAATATGATTAAAGAATTTGCCGCAGCAGTCATTTGTTTTGCAGTGGCAACATTTAATTGAGTAAAATTTTTGTGTCAACTTTGGCATCACAGTTTAGATCATGTAAGAAACCATAGAAACGCGATTAGTTATACGTGCTAGATGCAGTAGTTATTCTCGGTTACAAATCGGACCTAATTAAACAACAGCAATGGGC